>BPLR01016229.1:0-33237 GCA_021605095.1 Caerostris extrusa | reverse complement strand
GCCACATTGCTGAAGTAAATATTCTTATAGAAATGGAAATACTTTAAATAACAGCAAATAAAAGAACATTCACGCAAGCACATTATAGCTCATAACAATTCTGAGCATCAATATATCGTTCTGTAAATGATTCTTCAAGAGGTGAAATTATTTCTTGTTTTGTTCATCGAGGCCATCGTGTAGCTTGTCACTATATCGTGTTTTCAATTTGGCAAAAGGAGAACTCAAAATCAAACCTGGCATACATCCCAGCCGAAAGAACGAGTAGTCTCATGAAAACCACCCACGAAATTTGACCAAAAGCGATAGATCTCACGATGACATAGCAAGGAAATCTGAGTCTCCCAAAGTTTCTTTGTACAAATATTACCTCGCATTCTGAGAAACTGGACTTACTTGGTTGATGCAAGACATAATATTGGTCAGGTAGAAAAATGCACGTTTTCTTCAAAATGCAAACTTTCTTTTCTGACAAGTAGACGAGGAAGCTACAATTGAAAAGTTGCACTGCAAATTGGGAAATAGAGCGCCATGTAGCAGAAATCTTCCCGATGGTATGAAAACGCAAATAAACATGATTTGAAAAAGTTTTTTTTCTTTTCTCTGGTCTGTTGTAGGTGCGCCCGAGTATGTATTCTCCCCCTTACAGTTATGATATCACCAATATGTTTAGTAGCATTCCGAATGAAGATAGCCCAGGCGTCAGGTACTGCTTCAAGGCAAGAATATTACATAAAATATTATGTTGCAGAATAAAAATGGAATTGGTATTCATTTCTCGAAAAGAAACTTTAAAAATTCTTAGAAGGGAAGTCTAATATGCATGTGTTATTTTATATAAGCTGAATTATTAAAATTTAAGAACAAATATCTAAAACACACATATGTAGGATATTTAGGCAATCACGTAGTGACCCCAAAAAATGAAATCTACTTCTAATACATTGATTAATGTATGGCAATATTATACCTGATTAATACTAATTCGTTTTCTTTGAAGCTTAAGAATACAGATCTATAAGCATGGATGCGTGGATGTTTGTGTTTAATTAACAAAAAAATAAAGAAAAAAAGTTTTAAAAAAATCTAGAGAAAATAAACATGACACATATAAAACTTTAAAAACATTTATCTTAATAAAACGCAATTTTTTAAAACTTTTGAATCTTAATCGAATCCTATAAACAAAAAGAATATAATATCTCTGACATTTTATATAATAGTTTTTATATATTATTGAAGAATTAATTAGAGATTTTATACAACAGATAACTTTTTAAAAAGCTGATTAATTTTCCTGCCTCAGTTGACTCTTGTTGTCGTAATTTTCTTAACTTCAAGAGAGTAGAAATAAAATAAATCTGACAAAACTTAACATTTTTAATAAACATAAAACGAAGAAATAATAATAGCATCGCATCTTAATCTTAGAAAATTATAACGGTCTTGTTACTGACAGAAATCTTCCCCAACATGCCTTTACAATAATAATTTCAAACAAACTAAAATTACATTATTTTATTGCCTTCTTACTTATACACACACAAATAAATAAAAAAGTTCTCCAAGAAATGATGAGACGAATGAAAATGTCCTGACTGGAATCTAAATTGCCTTCGGTTACAAAATCGGAGTCAATTGTTGAAAATTCCTTATTACAAAAATATGCATGAAGACTTATGGAAGTAAATATTTTTAAAATAGAAATACTTTAAATAAACTAAATAAAGAACTTACTCAAGTACACATATATTCATATCCTCCTATCATCAAATACGCTCTCTAAATAGATTTTCAAGAGGTGAAACTTTATTTTTGTCGAGCCATCGTACCACCTTGTGTTCTTATTGGAAGGAAGAACTAAACAACTCCTTGGCATCTTCCAGCCGGAAGATTCCTCGAGGAGTCTAGAAAAACCAATTCACCCAAATTTGACCAAAAGCGAAATTCTATAAGGACATCTGAATTCTGGTTCCAACCAAAAATTGTTTCGTGTCATTATATCTTGTATTTGAAAAATGGATTTACTTTTTGTTCATGCAAAATAATATCGGTACCGAGGTAAAGTAGATGGGAATTTACAATTGAAAAGTTGCATCTAATTGGAAAATATAGTGCTATAGAGAGATCCTGATGGTACATGCATTTGAAAAATGGAATTACTTTTGGAGGCAAATTCAATATTGATACCCGAGGTAAAGAAAATTCAAATGCAATTTCTTTTTTCGACAAGTAGATGGGAAGTTACAATTAGAAAGTTGCATCAAATTTGGAAATACAGTTCCATAGAGAGAAATCTTCCCGGATGGTACGCCAAATAAACATGATTTGGAATGTTTTCTTTGTCTGGCCTGCCGTAGAAAAGTGTATTCTGGGTATGTATTTTTAGATTTAAAGCATAAAAATAACTGGGTTTAGAATTGAAAAATCAGTTACAATTGAAAAATTGCATCAAATTGGGAAAGAGAGTGCCATAGAAAGAATGGTACGACACATAAACATGATTTGGGTGTTTTTCTTTCTGGATTCTGTGTATACAGGATAAAATAAAACGTTTAGAAGCACTTTGACAGAAGATATGCTATTGGTAAAGTGCTCAGGTATTGTTTAATAAGAAGAATAAATATTGCTCCAGAATAAAAATGGTATTGGCGTACATTCCGAAAAGAAGCTTTTTAAACATTCTATAATATTTTATTTTAGGCATTTGGTTTTTTAAAGCTACTGACCAAAACACACACGAAAGCTACTTATTATACATTGATTAATGCAAGGTATTTAATGTATTAACGCAATTCTATAAGGGCATAAGAATTTTGGTTCCCTCCCCTCCTTAAGAAAGATTTCGTGTCATTATACCTTGCATTTGAAAAAATGGAATTACTTTGGATGATGCAAAAATAATATTGGTGCCCGTGGTATAAAAAAAGAAATCAAAGTTTCAAAATACGTTTTCTTTTTCTGACAAGTAGATGGGAAGTTACAATTGAAAAGTTACATCAAATTGGGAAATATAGTGCCATAGATAGAAATCTTCCCTGGATGGAATGACAAATAAACATGATTTGGATGTTTTTTTCTCAGAACTGCTGTAGTAAAGTTTTCCGGAGTATATATTCTTACAGTTAAAGTATAAAATAACTACGTTTAGAAGCACTCTGAAACAAGATATGTTATTGGTAAAGTGCTCAGGTATTGTTTGATAAGAGAAATAAAATATAGTTCCAGAATAAAATTGAATTGGGGCATTCAGAAAAGAATTTTTTAAAATTTCTATAAGATTTTATTTTAGGCATTCAATTTCTTAAAGCTTAAGAATAAATATCTATAAGCGATCTGTAGCGATATAAGCGTATGCACAGATGCTGTTTGGCATGAATGTGGACTGCCCAAAACCACATACAATCTTTTATGGTATAGTTATAAATGTATGGCAATATGATAAGTATACATTGATTAATATATTATTTAATTATACATTGCATATGATAAATTGCTTAATGCTTTCGATTTCTAAAAAGTTTAAGAATAAATATCTGTGAACGTTGATGCATAGATGGTTTTTCAGATGATCACGGAATGACCCAAAAACACATAAAAGTTACTTATGATACTTAATTAACACATGGTAGGTAATGTATTAACACAATTCTTTAAGAACCTCTGAATTTTGGTTACTTACTCTCTTCTTACTCTACTCACAATAAATAAATAAATGAATAAATAAATAAAAAGTTCTCCAAGAAATGATGGCGAATGAAAATGTGCTGCGCTGGAATCTAAATTGCCTACGGTTACAAAATCGGGATTCAATTGTTGAAAATTCCTTATTATAAAAATATGCTTCAAAACCTATAGAAGTAAATATTCTACGAAATGGAAATACTTTAAATAAATAAACTAAATAAAGAACTTCTTCAAGTACATTATATTCATATCAATTTAAGTATCAAATATCGCCCCGCAAACAAATTTTCAAGAGGTGAAATCTTATTTTTGTCGAGCCATCGTACCAATTGTGTTCTTATTGGCAAAGAAGAACTAAACAACTTGGCATCTTTCAGCTGAAAGAACACTCGAGGAGTCTACAAAACCAATTCACCAATTTTGACCAAAAACGAAATTCTATAAGGACATCTGAATTCTGGTTCCAACCAAAAACTTGCGTGTCATTATACCTTGCATTTGAAAAATGGTATTATTTTGGTTTCTGCAAAATAATATCGGTACCCGAGGTAAAAAAATAAATCCACGTTTCAAAATGCAGTTTCTTTTCTGACAAGTAGATGGGAAGTTACAATTGAAAAGTTGCATCAAATTGGGAGATATTGTGCCACAGAGAGATTGTAGGACAAATAAGCATGATTTGGATGTTTTTCTTTCTCTGGACCGCTGTAGAAAAGTGTGTCTGGGTTTATATTCTTAAAGTTACAGGATGAAATAACTGCGTTTAGAAGCCCTTTTGAAACAAGATATGTCATTTTTAAATTTCTCAGGTACTGTTTGATAAGAGGAATAAAAATATTGTTTCAGAATAAAAATAGAAACTGGGTATATTCCGAAAAGGACTTCTAAAAATTCGATAAGATGAGTCAAATATTTTATTTTAGGCCTTCGATTTCTTGTAGAGTAAGAATAAATATCTATAAACACTGATACGCAGATGTTTTGGGGCACATACACTCATTAATGCATTATTTATTAATAACATAGGATACATTTAATAACGCATTCAATTTCTTAAAGTTTAAGAATAAATATAAATAGTGATGCATTGAAATTCTTTTGAACAAGATAACGATTTGGCCAAAAACACATGAAAGCTACTTGTGATACTGTGATACATTGCTTCATGCATGTTAATATGATAGATTGATTAATGTATTACTTAATAATACATTACATATGATGTATTAATTATTGCATTCGATTTTTTTAAAGCTTAAGAATAAATATCTATAAGAAAAATGAAGCCTTGACTTTTTCTACAATATTTTATCGATAGTGAATATGCTTCGAAATGAGCCAAAGCATGCCCGATTATTAGCCCGAGCAAAAAGGCTAACGTTCAATCCGCTGGAGGCATTGTTGTAGACACTTTCTCAAAAACAAGAACTCTTGATGGCGTATGTGATGTTCAACACTTTGACTCGTTAATGAGTGTATTTGGGGGAATTTTATGGGTTTCCTTCCATACGATACTTAAATGGGGAGTTCCCCGTAAAAGTACTCCCGGAAGGCTCTGCCGTCCTTCTCCAGCGATTAGGAGCCAAGTGAAATTTCTGCCTACGGGTGCTCCATCACCACAGAAGAAGCCCTTTAACTCCTTCCATGAGTAGACTACTCATGTGGTGTCCATCCCTGCCGAACACTGGGGATTAGTCACAACAACAACATGACCCAACGTTTAGACGAGTAAGTACAAACTAAAATGAAAAATATGCTCATCATCACTGGCGCAACAGCCCCTTAGTAGACAAATGCCGTCTGCCTCCTGCAATTTTCTAGACTGTAGATGATTCTTTTTAAGCGTTAGGGTTGTCAGTGACATGCACAAATTCTACGGCCATATTAGACCGGGGCCTAAATGGCCCCGGTTTAAAGTTTGGGTTTGGTGCCACAAGTTTTGGATTCGTCTTCCGGCGATGCCATGGGTGTTTGTAGTGGTTCGGAATCCACAGTAGGTCAAGGTAAAATATGACTACTACTACACCACATCCCATCACTGTGCCTAGAGCTGAATTATCCTTAAACAATTTGGAAGAATTTGGAATTCGGTGAGAAGTCTGACTGGGCTCTGTGACGCTCTACAGCCATATGAGACAGGGACGTACTTTTTTCAGAACCACTGCAAACATCCATGTCACCGTCGGGACTCGACCCAAAATCTGTGGCACCGAGCGCGTGAGAAAATATACTGCAAATAGCAATTTATGAATATAATTAATTTTAATAATCTTTGTATTAGATTTGTTACAATTGCTGACTTAATAATAAATATAAATTGTAAAAACGAATACTAGGCATACGAAAAGATCATAAATAATTCTGTTTTTTAATGTTTAAAATATTCTGTATCAAAAATATTAAAATACTTATTCAAATACTCACGTCCTTTTGTTTAATCTAAATCTCACCCTTTAACTAAGCTCGCCCAAGACATCCTGAGGCAGAGCTCCTGAATTAATGGAGTCTCTGTTGACAGGGACATTAGTGGGCGCTCTAATCCAATCACCTTGCAGAACAAAGATTCGGTGTCTTTATTCCCGCCCATAAAATCCCAGGTGACGGGCGAATCCCCTGCGGGCAGATCTCCTGAGCCGCTGGTCATTTAAACTCAAGAAATGACAGTAAGATAACGAACGGACTTAGGAGAGTCGGTAAAAGTCCATTGGTAGCGGCGATAGCAAGGAATATTTCAGCAACAATTATCACCAGATTAATTTGCTATAGAAAAGTCCAATCAATATAAACTAATCCGCCACTTCTAATCTTTATTTTGCCCCGCTACCAATTGAATTTTCTAACGCCCCTAAGTCCGTCCGTTATCTTACCGTCATTTCGCAAGTTTAAATGACCAACGGCTCTGAGATCTGCCTCCAGGGATTCGCCCATCACCTGGGATTTCATTCTCAGTGGAAATAAAGACGCCGAATCTTTTTGTTCCGCAAGCTGATTGGGATTAGAGCGCCCACTAATGGACCTGTCAACAGAGACTCGATTCATTCAGGAGCTCTGCTTCGGGATGTTTTGGGCGAGCTCAGCTAAAGGAGGAGATTTAGATGAAACAAAAGACGTGAGTATTCAACTGAGGAATTTGAATGAATATTTTAACATTTTTGATACAGAATATTTTATTAAACATCGACAAAAAAATTAATTGTCGATTTAATAAAAAAATTGTAAAAACAAATACTAGGCATACAAAAAAAAAATTATTTGTGATTTTTTTTTTTTTTTATGCTTAGTATTTGTTTTTACAATTTTTTTATTAAATCGACAATTTTAATAAATACAATACAAAGTGTATTAAAATAAATTATATTTATGCATTACTATTTGCAGTATACTTTTCAATGTAGCTTGCATTTACTATTGTAATGGTTGGCTCATGAAATTTCTAAGCTGCTGCTTCTTTTTCATGGGCGCAAAGCCCCATGATGCGCCAAGGTCGTGTGCCTACTGGCATATTTCGAGACAGGAGATGTTTTTACGGGATAGGATTGTCGGCCCAACACCCTACAGTCATATTAGAGGGTTGCCAGATAGCCGAATGGCTAGCGCTCTGTCACTTGGTATCACAGGTGTTGGTTTCAAATCGCAGCGGTGCCATGGATGTTTGTAGAGATTCGAATCCTTAAACCTAATTACAGGTCTACTACACCGCACCACATCCCTGAGCCTAGAGCTAAGTTGTCTCTATAAAATTTGAAATGATGTTGGTGAAAGACATGTAATTTGGCTCTGTGACGCTCTGTAGTTATATGAAACCGGGATCTACGGCTTAAAGTGAAATTCGAACCGCTACAAACATCCATGGCACCCCAGGAATTCGAACGCAAAATTTGAGCGCCAGAACGCTAGTCACTCAGCTGTCGGGCTTCCCAATCACTCCAAAGCCCTATTGCCCAATTTGCTAGTGCTCTGGCCTATGGTGTCACAGCCTGTATAGGTCCCTGCAGGTCCTAAAACAAAATGACAGAGTAATAGACACAACCAAACAGGTCCCAACCACTCCATAGGCCAATAAATTTTCAATTCAGCAATTAATTTAAATTTTCAATTTGCATTTCCGATTCTGAACTGCACTGTTCTAGATTTGAATGGTAAGGAATATTTCAGCAACACATCTTATCAGATTAATTTACTACAGAAAAGTCCAAACAACATAAACTAGTCCGCCACTTCTAATCTTTATTTTGCCCCGCTACCAATAGACCGCCCCTAAGTCCGCCCCTTTATCTTACCGTCATTTCGTAAGTTTAAATGACCAGCGGCTCTGGAGATCTGCCCCCAGGGATTCGCCCATCACCTGGATTTTATGGGCGGGAATAAAGACACCGAATCTTTGTCCCGCAAGGTGATTGGATTAGAGCACCCCACTAATGGGCCCGTCAACAGAGGCTCAATGAATTTGGCCTGCTCTGGTGTCTTGGCCGAACTTAGTTAAAAGGGGGATATTTAGATTAAACAAAGGGCGTGAGTATTCAAATGAGAAGTTTGAAACAATATTCTAATAACTTTCCTGAAGAATATTTTATTAAACATTGTAAAAAATTATTTGTGATTTTTCTTTATTCGCCTAGTATTCGTTTTTACAATTTTTTTATTTATTAAATTGACAATTTTAATAAATGCATTTCATACAGTATTAAAATAAATTATATTTACCTCCATAAATATTAAAACATATTTTTCAATGTATTTTGTACGTCGGGGTGGGGTGGGGGCTGCTATAACTCTGGCGTTCGTTGCCGCAGATGTCGGCCACGAGTCCCGGCTTTGCCATGGATGTTTGTAGGTGTTCGGAATTTACCAATTCGTAAGTCTCCGTCTAATAGGATCGCAGGGGTACTGTTACTCGCATCCCGTAGCATATCTTTAGGATATACGTGTAATATGGGTTTTTGTTAAATGAGTAACAGCGATGTGGCCCATGGTTATGGTATAAAAAATAACTGTTCTCTGTATTGCCAGCTGCATTAGAACAACAAAGACATTATGAGTTAACGTTATGATTTAAATTTTGGGGGCCTGATGTTTGAGTGGCTATAGCAACGTCGCACGATACCAGGTTTCGGGTTCGAGTTCCGATGGTGCCATGAATGTATTTAGAGGTTCGGAATCCACTTTTAACCGGGGTTCCCTGTGTTGTAGGACTGTAGAGACTTGGGCGTAAGACTGACAACTCTACCCCTGTAAAAATGTCAGCGTCATGGAAACATGCCAGATTTCTACCTACGGGTGCTCCATGATAACAGAAGATGCTCCCTTTCCTTTCAACCACGAGTCCAAACGGGTGCGTGGTATTCGTCTAGATGCCTACCAAGTGGGATAAGAAAAACAACAACCAACAACGGAATCCTCTTTAAGCAACAGATCTCCGTATATCATAATACGACTGTAATAATGACAACCGTAACCCCTAAAAAGAAAGCATCTCCCAAATTTCCTCAAAAATCGTCCAGCAGACAGACGGCTTAGTCCGCCATGGGGCTGTTGCGCCAATGAAGAAGACGAAGAAGCAGCAGCATCGAAATTTCATGGGCCAACGCTTAGAATAGTAAATACAAGCTACATTGAAATATATACTGAAAATAATAATGCATTAATATAATTCATATTAATACTCTTTGTAATGCATTTATTAAAATTAGCAATTTAATAAATTAAAAAAATTGTAAAAAACGAATACAAGGCTTTCAAAAAAGATCGCAAATTATTGTTTTTTCAATTAATAAAATATTCTCTATCAAAAATTATTAGAATATTGCTTCATATTTCTCATTTCAATACTCAAGTCCTTTTTGGTTAATCTAAATCTCCCCCTTTAACCAAGCTCGCCTAAGACATCAGAAGCAATTCCGCGGCAGAACTCCTGAATGAATCGAGTCTCTGTTGACAGGTCCATTAGCCGGCGCTCTAAATCCAATCACCTTGCGGAACAAAGATTCGGTGTCTTTATTCCCGCCCATAAAAATCCCAGGTGATGGGCGAATCCCTGGGGGCAGATCTCCAGAGCCGCTGGTCATTTAAACTCACGAAATGACGGTAAGATAACGAACGGACTTAGGGGAGTCGGTAAAGTCCATTGGTAGCAGGGCAAAAATAAAGATTAGAAGTGGGCTGACTAGTTTATGTTGATTGACTTTTCTCGAGCTAATTAATTGTGAGATTTGTTGCTGAAATATTCCTTACTATTCAAGTCTAGAGCACCCTATGGACAGATAACAAGCGCTCTGGCACTCGGTGCCACAATCGCCACGGGTTCAAGCCTGACGGGTGGCATGCTTGTTTGTAGTGGTTCGGTATCCACTTTAGACCATAGTGAAATACGAGTGTTGAGCGTTGAACGTATGGCTAACAAACATACCTCATGAAAATAAAAACATCTCTCCACCTTTGGCCCACATTGGGGCTGGTGCGCCAATGATGATGATGACGATGATGCTTGGAATCTAGAATAAAGCGGCTGAAAATCAGAACTGCAAAAGTGAATGGAAAATTCACAGGCCTATGGAGTGGTTGGAGGATTTGATTGTCGAGTGACTACCGCTCTCGCATTCGATGCCACAGGTTTAAGGTTCGAGTCCCAGCGGTGCCACGGATGTTTGTAGTGATACGGAATCCACTTTGAGAGTGAATGGCCGCGCGACTAGAGATCTGGTACTTTCCGGTCTCACAAGTTTCGGGTTCGAGTACCGGCGGTGCCATGGATGTTTTTAGTGGTTCAAAATCCACTTTGCCGTCCCTGTACAATATGACTGCAGAGAATTGGGCATGTGGTTGACAACCCTACCCTCGTAAAAAATGTCAGCGTCATGGAAACAAGTCAGATTTCTACCTGTCCCCTTTCCTTTCAATCATGAGTCCACACGGGTTCATGGGTTTGGTCTAGATGTCTACCAAGTGGGTAAAGAAACAACTACAACAACTACGGATTCCACATTAACCAGCAGATCCCAGTCTAATACGACGGTAGAAATGATAATCCTAACCCCCAAAAAATAAAACATGTCCTGCCTCGAAATCTGCTGTAGACAGATGGACCACCATGGGGCTGTTGCGCCAAAAGCAGAAGAAGAACAGCAGCTTCGAAATTTCATGGGCCAACGTTTAGCACAGTAAATGCAAGCTACATTGAAAATACATTTCAAATAATAATGCATAAATATAATTTATTTTAATACTTTTTGTATTGGATTTATTGGAATTGTCGATTTAATAATTAAAAAAAATTACAAAACCGAATACCAGGCGTACAAAGACAAATTTCAAATATTTTTTTTACAATGTTTAATAAAATATTATGCACCAAAAACATTAAAATATTGTTATAAATTTCTCTTCAAATACTCACATCCTTTGTTAATCTAAATCTCCCGCTTTAACTAAGCTCTTCCCAAGACATCAGGAGCAATCCCGAGGCAGAGCTCCTGAATTAATTGAGCCTCTGTTGACAGGTCCATTAGCGGGCGCTCTAATCCAATCACCTTGCGGGACAAAGATTCGGCGTCTTTATTCCCGCCCATAAAATCCCAGGTGATGGGCGAATCCCTGGAGGCAGATCTCCAGAGCCGCTGGTCATTTAAACTGACGAAATGACGGTAAGATAACGAACGGACTTCGGTAAAGTCCATTGGTAGCGGGCAAAATAAAGATTAGAAGTAGCTGACTAGTTTATGTTGATTGGACTTTTCTTGAGCAAATTAATCGGCGAGATTTGTTGCTGAAATATTCCTTACTATTCAAGTCTAGAATAGTCAGATCAAGTCAAGTCAAGATCATAAATGCAAAAATCGAATTCAAAATTCATTGGCCTATGGATTGGTTGAGAAAGGGTTGATGGCCAACTGATTAGCACTCTGGGGATGGGTGCCACAGGTTTAGGGTTCGAGTCACAGTAAGTAGTGTACCACAGATGTGTGTAATGATTCGGAATCTATTTTGGGCCTGATTGGTCGAGTGACTAGCGATCTGTCGCTCGGTGTCACAGGTTTTGAATTCGAGTCCCGACTGTTCCATAGAGGTTTACAGTGGTTCGGAATTCCCTTTAAGTCGGTAGGTCCTGGTCTCATATGACTGTAGAGCGTCACATAACCCATTCAGACTTCTCTCACCCACATCATTTCCAAACTGTATAGGGGCGACTCAGCTCTGGGCACAGTGATGTGATGTGATGTGGTGTGGTGTAGCAGTAGCAGTAGCAGTAGTGCCGTAGAGGGTTGTAGTAGTTCGGAATCCACTTTAATCCTTAATCCGATCTAATATGACGGTAGGGCTGACCACTTTACCCCGTAAAAGAAAACATCTCCTGTCTCGAAATGCCAGTCAGCAGATGGCCTTGGCCTACCATAAGACTGTTGCGCCAATGAAGAAGAAGATGGATCGGTTGAGTACAATAAATTCGTAGAGCCAGAAAGTTCTTTTGATAAACTCAAAATTTAAGTGGATCGATGTGTGAATCTCTAATCAGCATTTTTTCGGTATTCATTAAGAATGCGATGTGGAAAATGCGCGTGAAATTTAGCAGACTCCCAAGTAACTGCCTGTATAATGCAAAATCTGCTACAAATTTGCAATGTAGGCATTCATTAAAAATGAATGGCCTTAGAAAACAATATTTATCATGAGACAGGAATGTTAGGTTCCTAAAAATGCTGTGTTATACGATAGAAAGAAATATAAAAAATGGGGTAAGAGCATATTAGAATATGTTATAGTATATCAATAGTATTGTATTCCTTATAATGAAAAGTGCATTACTTTTTTCATTATTTCATTATTGGGATGCAATACTTTTAATTGATTATTTTTTATATAAGCGTAGTGTTTTAGTTCAGAACATATTCTTAATCATTGTAATCATTTATGTATAATTGTAATCATTTATCAGTATTAGAACAAATCTTCAAACGTTTCTGCATTATACATTTAAAAACAATCTTGGGGTCTCAATGACCGAGTGTATAACGCCCAGTCTCGTCGGTGGCAGGGATGTTTGTAGTGGTTCGAATCCATTTTAAACCGTAGATCCCGTTCTAATATAGAGCTAGAACTGGCTTAGAGCGTTGTCTTTTGGTTTAGTCAGTCTTCAGCCCCTCATGGTTCCTCGCCAGGAGTGAGCTACATATCACCCTAGCTATGAACCTGTCGCCTGCGACGGGGTCTTCTAAACCAGACGTATACTTTCAAGTAGCAGTGTGAATAGTAATAACAAAAAACAATCGCAATCGCAAAAAATAAAAACGACAAAAATAATGGTTAAACACAACAAAAAGCTGCAGGCAATAATGCCACGAGAAGAAGCACAATATCAAAATGGCATCATGTGCAAAAAAAATGGATTGCTTTCCCATTAGGAATTCTTACATACAATAAATATTTCTAATCTAGCATTATCATGTCATACCTCTAGTCCATTAAAAGTAATTCATCTCCTTTAGAAGTTTGTAACTAGTTATTGAGACACCCAATGAGTAGTTATATATATAACACTACCCATTCATTTTTTATTGTATTATTAACTTTAAAATTAACAAATGTAACAGAAGGTAACTTTAAATACCTCCATTACTCTTAAGAAACGCGATATCCAAATATAAACTTATCCAAAAATATCGTTGCGCTATTTATAGCGTGGCTTGAAATTAATTTCTGATCACGATGACTCCGGTGAGGTTAACTGCTCGACTCTCGTTAAAACCCAGCGTTTCCCTAATTAGCATCCCAAAGTGTCGAAAACTTCCTCCCTCCAGAAATGTTGCTTCGAGTTAACTGCGACCCGAACTGATGCGCTCAACATTATCGATGCTATTTCGGAAGACTTATTTCCCTTTAACGACAAGGCTCTTTGATCAAGTGACGGGGACATTTTCTCTCTCAAGATTTGCTTTAAGAGATTGTTGCAATTAGTTAGATGGAGCAGATTTTAACAAAAGCCGTTGCAAATTAATGGAGTCAGGAATAATTTATGAAATGAGTTCGGATTTCGTTATGCTTAGCCTTCTTACGTATTTTAGTTACATTTATTGTTTATTAAAAATAAAAACTTTCGTCAAACTTAAGGTTATTATAAAAATATAAATACAACCAAATGTTTGCATATAAAGAAGAACAGCTGTCGCTCTTGTCTCTTCTTCATCAATGGTGCAACAGACCAATGTTGGCTAAGGCTGTCTGCCTACTGGCAGATTTTAAGACACTTATTTCCTTTTTACGAGGTAGGGTTGTCAGCCTTATACCCAGCGCTCTACAGTCATATGATTCGGGTTTTCGTTTTACGGTCACTTTATGCACACGTGGGCTAATTAGACCGAGACCTACAGTTTAATGTGGATTCTGAACCACTAATAAACATCCATTCTACGGCTGTAGCCTGTGGAATCTAAGCCCTAGCCAATTGGCCATCAGGAGATGAATTACTCTTTTTATCGATTAGGAATCACATCATACTGCTAGATTATATATTCTTTATAATTTATTGTATGAAAGAATTACGAATGGGAAATAACATCACAGCTTTTTGTGCGCACGTGATGTCAGTTTGATACTGTGCTTCTTGGTGTCACTGTTGCTTGCGGATATTGTTTTTATTTTTATCCATTATTTTTCATGGTCTTATTTTCGCGATTGATATTGTTTTTAAGGGCCTGAACGGCCGAGTGATAGCGCTCTGGCGTTCGGTATCGCAGGCTTTCGGGTGCGAGTCCAAACGGTGCCATGGATGTTTGTAGAGGTTTGGAATCCATTTTTAAAAGTGTAGGTCCCGGTCTAATGGGATCGTAGAGTGTTGTGACTATAGTGTTACTGTCGTCAGTTGCATATCTTCAAGCTATAGGTGCCCCTGGGTAGTGCTAAATGAGTAACAACGTCGCAGCCCTAGATTAAATCATAGATTAATTGTCTCTGTATTTTCAGCTGCATTAGAACAATAACATTAAAAACTTTTCATCAATTTATTTTAAATAAACAATAAATGTAACTGAAATACATATAAGGTTAAAACATAATGAAATCGGAACGCATTTAATAAATTATTCCTGACTCCATTAACTTGCAACAGCTTTTGTTAAAAATCTGGTCCATGTAACTAATTACAACAATCTCTTAACGCAAATCTTGAGAGAGAAAATGTCTCCGCCACTTGATGTAGAGCCTTGTCATTAAAGGAAATAAGTTTTCCGAAATAGCATCGATATTGTTGAGCGCATCAGTTCGGGTCGCAGTTAACTCGAAGCAAAATTTCTGAGGGAGGGAAGTTTTCAACACTTCGGGATGCTAATTAGGGAAACGCTGGGCTTTAACGAGAATCGAGCAGTTAACCTCTTTCACCGGAGTCATCGTGATCAGAAATTACCTTTCAAGCCACGCTATAAATAGCGCAACGAGACTATTTTGGATAAGTTTGTATTTGGATATCGCATTTCATAAAGCTTAATGGAGGTATTTAAAGTTATATTTAATTACATGTGTTACTTTTTAAACGGTATTGATAATGTAGTAAAAAATGAATACATAGCGTTGTATATAATATAAAAGAATGCTCAATTATTAATTAAGAACTACTAAATATTAGTTTTCGCTCTACAATCATTTTGTGCATATTTTAGATAATTACACCGGGACCTACATTTTAGAGGAGGTTTGTTTTGTCGCTCTACGGTCATTTTGCGCACACTATAGATTAATTAGACCCGAAATACAGTTTAGCGTGGATACCACTCACAAAAGTCCTTGCCATCGACAGGGATTCGAACCTGAAGCTTGTGGAATCAAAAGCCAACTGGCCATCAGGGCAGCGAATTTCAAAAGGAAACGAATTACTTTTTGTCGGCTAGAATCGCATCATAATGCTAAGCTAGATATTCATAATTTATTGTTTGAAAAATTTACGAATGCGAAAGAACCTCACAGGTTTTTTTTTTGTTTTTTTTTTTTTTTTGCCTTTTTGATACTGTGCTTCTCGTGGCATTGTTAAATGCGGCTATTGTTTTTATTTTTATCATTTCATTTTTGCGATTGAAATTGATTTTAAATACATAATTAAGAAAGGTATGAAGTTTTGTTTTCATGCTAATAAATGATGACGACAAATTGCATTTTTTATCGTATGGGATTCCATTTTTTTCATCGATTATATTTTTATATTAACATAGTTTTTTTTCAGTTTAAAAACTTGTTTTAATATAAGCTTACACTATTTTTTCAATTCTTTTTACAGTATCGCACGGCATTTTTAGAAAAATAACGTCTATATTTTATCTGATGATAAATGTTGTTTCCTAAAAAAGCCATAAACTGTTGTTTTTATGCTTGTTAGTGGTTCGAATCCACATTAAACTGTAGGTCTTGGTCTAATTAGCCTAAAATGTGCAAAAATGACCGTAGAGCGACAAACCAAATCAAACTTTTTTTTTCTTTTTGTTCTTATGCAGCTGGCAAACACTTAGACAGCTTTGTCTTGATGCCTCAAGGCAAGCGCTGCACAAACGTACTCTCACTTTGCATTACCCAGGGGCGCGTGTAACTTGAAGATAAGCCACGGACGCGGAGTAACAATGTCCCCCGCAACGCCTACGATCCTATTAGACCGGGACCTACGGTTTAAACCGAACCACTACAAACATCCATGGCACCGCCGGGACTCGAACCCGGAAGCTGTGGTACTGAGCGCCAGAGCGCTAGCCACTGGCCATTCAGGCCCCGCCAACCAAATCAAACTAAGGCCATGCATTTTTACTGTATGTCATCTAGCAAATATGTAGCAGATTGTGCATTATCCGGGTTGCTACTTGAGAATCTACTAACTGTACGCACTTTTTACTACCCTAAACTTTTAATAAATAACATAAGAAATGCTGACTAGAGATTCACACATATATTCACTTAATTTTGAAGTTCAGTAAAAGAACTTTCTGGCTCTACAGATTTATTACATTCAACTCCTCCTCCTTCTTCTTCTCACTTGACATAAGGCCTGATGGCCAATTGGCTAGCGCTTTGGTCTTTGGTACCCCAGGCTTCAGATTCGAATCCTGGCTGTGCCATGGATGCTTGTGAGGAGTTCGAACCCTGTTAAGCTATCTACTTCCGGTCTAATTAGCCTAGCATGACAGTAAGGAGTTCAAGCTGGTGCCTAAAAGCTCTTAAGGTGGTGACTAAAATCGCACGTCATAGATCGTCAGCCAATAAGAGGAATTATGTCCTATCGATTCTGGCTTCTGATTGGCTACGATAATATCTAGTAGGAATCCAGCTTTAAACATGATTTATTACCGATATCTGGGGCCTGAATGGCCGAATGTCCAGCGTTCTGGCGCTCGGTGCCCCAGGTTGCGGGTTCGAGTCCCAGCGGTGCCATGGATGTTTGTAGTGATTCGGAATCCACTTTAAGCCATAGGTCCCGGTCTCATTTGACTGTAAACAGCGTCACGGAGCCAAGTCAGACTTCTACATACGGCTGCTCCATCACAACAGAAGTTGCCCCCTTTCTCCCCTCCCTCCATGAGTAGATTACTCATGGGTTGTCCGTCCCACACTGCAGGACACTGAGGATTAGTCACAAAACCACCGATATCTAGAAAGGGTTTTTTTTTCACTACCTTTTCAAAACACTCGCAACATAGGCTAAATTCTCTCCGACCACTGCAAACCAAAACCAGGTTTGCTACTGGGTGATGAAATATCATTTCGGCGTTTTGCAGATGTCTGAGAAAGTTGAATGAAATTTAACTTGCAAAATGACAAGACAAAAGAGGGTAGCGATTTAGTTTGGTTTGACGTTCTATGTCATTTTTTTCACACTTTTTGGACTAATTTGTGGAAAGAAGATGAATGAATGATCGTTAGAGGGCGCTGCGATGCCAAGTTAATTGGGCGAAAGAAGTGCGAGTTTGAGAGCGCGCTTGGAAAGCACGAGAGAGAGAGGTAATCTTAGAAGTGTGAGAGGCATATTAATAGAAATTAAGTTTTATAACATTAGAGATTAGAATGTGTGGTATTACTATTAATTTGTAAATATTGTGCAAAGTTTTAATTATTCCTAGTATGTGTAATAAAATAATCAAGAATTAATTCAAGAGAGCTGATTTATTTTGAACCACCGTTGTGAACTAAAGAACCCGGAAGTTGGCGAATTTCATTTCTTCTACACGTGCTTTCGTCAAATAATTAGACAGGGACCTACAGTTTAACGTGGATTCCAAGCCACTCACAAGCATCCATGCACCTGTGGTATTAAAGGCCACAGCGCTAGCCAATTGGCCACCGAGTCGTAAGAAGGTAGTGAGGCCAGAGAAATTGGCTTGAGTTCTACACCCCCAACGCAAGAAGATTCATTAGGCCTTACAAATAAGTTTCCCTAATTTGAAAATTAGTAGAGTAAATTTAGAAGTTTTTATTTTTTTATAATGCAGGAGCACTCATGAATTAAACTCATTAATATTTCTGTTTACAAATAAAAAAAATTATATATTAAATTTTTCTAAGAACTTTTACGTCAGCTTTTGCAAAAATAATACGAAATTATGTTACATTCATTATTATATTTTGTTACATGTCACATTATATCATGAATAAATTAGGTATTAAATATTAGCTATTTATTACGTGTACATTAGGACAAGTTAGGTACTAGGTTTACATTAGAGCAAATTAGGTATTAGGTGTACATTAGGGTAAATTAGGTATTAGGTGTACATTAGGATAAATTAGGTATTAAAGTAGGTATTATGTGTACATTAGGGTAAATTAGGTATTAAAGTAGGTATTATGTGTACATTAGGTAAATTAGGTATTAGGTGTACATTAGGGTAAATTAGGTACTAGGTGTACATTAGAGTAAATTAGGTATTAGGTGTACATTAGGGTAACTTAGGTATTAGGTGTACATTAGGGTAAATTAGGTATTAAGCGCACATTATTATTAATTTTGAATAAATTACGTATAAATAAAAATATCAGACACTTTATACGGATAAGAAATTTTAGTATCCTTCTTTTGTGCTTAATTAATAAAGAATTATACAATTGTGAGGATAAATTAACAGAAGTATTTTAAAAATAGTTTAAAATACATAAGTAATTAAAAACTGTAACTGCTGTAAAAATGCTCCCTCGTAACAATTGGCAAGAGCATCCCCTGTGGCGTTCAGGAGAAATGGTCAGCTGGCCTACAGACTCTCATCCTGAGAGAAAGTATATATGCGTAGCTGAGTTTCAGGTTTTCGGCTCAGAAGTTCGGTTTGTCGCTCTACGATCATTTTGGGATCTAATTAGACCGGGGCCTACAGCTAAATGTGGATTCCGAACCACTAACAAACATACATGACATTGCAAGGATTCGAACCTGAAGAATGTGGTAGAAAAGGCTAGAGCCTTAGCCAATTGACCGTCTGTCCGCTCGGTTTAGAAATGGAGTCCTTCCACGAATCTATAAATGTCTGCCTTTAAGTGTGTTAAATATTGTACGTCTCTAATTATATGTGTGTGGTGTTTCAGCTTGTGTAATATATCAGTGAGTTCTCCAACCTGTTACACAAGTATGTCAACCAAACCACACCCAGTTACAATCTGGTTGCCCAACCTACACACTACAAAACCATATGTATAACAATGGCTATTAAATAGTATGTACACCAAAATGTTTTATGGACATTAGTTTATACTTCCGAAAATTGGATTTACTTAAAACTTTTCTTTTGGAAGTTAATGAGTTTTAAGAACAAGAGGAAGAGAGTTTTGTAGCAAACAAGGTTCTCCGCCAAAACTTTCGAGGTACTCGTTGTCTTCACATTCGTTATAAATATTTCAGTTGTTGAATTACCGATATTTCCACGAATCTCTTTTAATATAAATGAAAATTTTTAAGTCTAGACGTCTCCTCAAACAAATCGCCAAGTCCTTTCTTCGTATATTTCTAGATTTACTTAGTTTCCGTGAAATTGAAAATTCTTCAAGTATTACGTTTAAATGAAGATTTTACCTGTGGCAAGCTCTTTTAAAAGTATACTATAAGCACCACCCTTCATTTATAACAAAGTCAGTTTGCAGTTAAATTACTATGTTTCATCGTAATAAATACAATAAATATTTGTCTAAGTTCTCTAATAAACATTTCCAAAAATGTGTAATTTTTATAGTTTTATAGTTTTAATTTTTATAGTTTTTCCCAGTTTTTTGCCAAACTATTGTTTCTTATCCCATTTTGTAGACAGCAACATTTAGATCAAATCCAAGAACCCGTGTGGTTTCATGGAAGGAGGGAAAGGGGGAAGGGCTGGCTTCTGTTGTGATGGTTTTGTTTTGTTGCTGTACGGTCATTTTGTGTACACTGGGCTATTTTGTGTACACTAATTACAAAAATATAACCGGAATCTACAGTTTAACGTGGATTCCGACACCACTTTTAACACACCATCAGCTCTGTTGGGATAGAGTTCGAGTAGGTAGAAGTCTGACTTGGCTCCGTGTCGCTGAAGGAGGGAAGTGCCTTCCGACAGGACTTTTAGGAGATCCCTCCCCACATTAGCGTATCGTATGGGAGGAAAACAGAGAACTCCTACCAGGTAATCCGACTCACGGGGCAAGATGTTGAACAACCCAAACCCCATCGATACTATTCGTTTTTCGAAACAGTGTCTACTAATACTAAACCACAAAACATCATTGTGTTTACAGTTGAGTTGCCACATCATTCCCTATATAGTTTGGGAATGATGTGGGTGAAAAGTCAGACTGGGCTCTGTGAGGCTCTATGGTCATATGAGTTCGGGTCCTATAATTGTACAAACATCCATAGCACCGCCGGGACTCGATCGAAGGTGATGCCTGTAGTATCAACAGCCAGAGAACTAGCCAATTGGCCATCAAACCACCAGAAAGATCCAGAAGACGATAGGAAAAAGAAGGAAGGAGGACAGGAGAGAAAAAATGATACAGGATGTTATGAGTGCACAAGCATAGAAGAGTTATGACAGTGTAGTGGAGAAATAAACAAGTATTATAAAAAAAAATTTTAAAGTCAATTCCTACTTTTTTTCACTATAATGCAGAAAGTCTTTAGAAATAATTTTCATTCGTTTTTTTAAATTTATCTGGCGTCATCTATTGATAGATATATGCAACTTAAATCTAACAATACTAAAATTAATCAATTAAATTTAATTACTGAATTAATATTTGAAAAACTGTATTCACATCGAGTGTCATTCACTATAAGTTAAAAAGCAATGTATTTGAACTTGAGTGGATGAATAAAAAAAAGTATTTTTTGAACGAATGAAAATTTGAACAAGACATATATAGGGAGAGTGTGAGCTAATAGAAGGAATTGAAAAAATAAAAGGTTGTGAAGTGGCTGTGAAAAGTGGGCTGTGAAGTCTCGTTATTTTGACCGGAAGAGTCCGATGTTGGATCAATCATAATGACGATTGCAATACTTCAAGAGAACACCATTGAATGACACCGTTACGGTGGTGCAGGATGGCTCGTTTGGGGACGAAATTATTCTTGGTTCCAGAACTGACCTGCATGTCCAGAGTGTAACGATGACAGGCCTCATCTATCGGGATGCCATTCTGGAACAACATGTACGTTTGTTTCGGGGCGCCATGGGGGCTGAATTTCTGTATATGGGTGACAACGCCTGTCCTCACCGTGCAAACATTGTAGACGAATGCCTTCAATTGGAGGATAACACCCGTATGGATTGGCCAGCATACTACCGGACTTGAATCCAGTCGAGCATGTGGGATATGCTTGGCCGACGAATTGCAGCCGCCCGTCAACCCCTCCCACCTGTCAACCGGAACTTCGGAGGGCATTGCTTGATGAGTGGTGTAATATTCCCCAAGATTAGATTGATAATTTGATACTCAGCATGCCTAGACGTTGTAAGGCCTGTATCGCATCGTCTGGGAGACATACTCCATATTAACCATCATACTAACCATGTTATACTGTTTTTTGTAAATAGGTTCTTTTTTGAAATTTGCTCCAGGGAGTAAAATTGCAATTTTTATTAATTATGTCACACATATAGCATCTTTTTTGCTCTTTACCTTTTTGTTTAATAAATAGACTTTACAAATAAGTCAAATTTGTTTTGCTTCTGTCTCTTTCTTTGCCTGAACTTCATTATCCTTAATTTATGGACATGAGTGTATTAATAAGCTTTACTATAGTGTAATATATATTATAAATTTATTTTAGGAAAATATTATTTACTTTTAACTATAACTAATTAACTTTTAATTTTTATACATTTAAATATATTGCTCAGGGTCGAATGACAAGCGGTCTAGTGTTCGGGGCCAGAGGTTTCGGGTTCGTGTCCAAGCGGTGCCGTACATGTTTGTAGCGCTTCGGAATCCACATTATACAGTAGATCTCCGTTTAATATGATTGTACAGCATTGGGATTAGGGCCGACAAACCTACGCCCGCACGGCTGTAAGTCAGCGGCACGGAGTTAAGTCAGACTTCTACCTACGGGTGCTCCATCAAAAAAAAAAATGCTCCCTTCCATCCATCCATGAGACCACACGGGTTCATGGTATTTGTCTGAAATGTTTCTATCGACCCGACCATGGGGATAAGAATAAAAAAGAGATCTATTTCTACTTCTACATGAAAACATCTATTCAATAGAGTTGAGAGTTATTTACTCTATTAAAGAACTTTCTATTAAGATACCTTTAAAATTAATTTTAAAAATTTAGTTTGCAAATTTACAAATTATTTCTGATGTTTCTTGTGAGTTTAAATTTATAATTTGCCTTCAAAACCGTTTTATTAGCATATTAAATCCATAATAGGATCCAATTCTTGTTAGAATTCTTGTTTCTGATTTGGTTCCTAACATAAAAATAAAATGAAATAGTATTTTTCAGCATTGAAAATAAAAGAAGTTCTTGCATTAGATTCTTGTGGTTGTTTCATGCATGAGCAAACCAATGAATCCAACAACCGATGCGAACAAAATCAATATATCCCTAAAATTTTCAAATTTATTCTTTTTAATCCATTTTATCTGCCTTAAGAGCAGTTCCTACAAATCAGTTCGTGTTTTGCCTGGTATTGTTTTTTTTCACTCCATATGAAGGGAAAAACACGTAACCATGGTGACGGCATCCCCTTTTTTTCCCTACAGACGGGCCCTAATGGGGGAAAAAATTGCATTACCTGAAACTCGAAAACGAAGTAAAAAAAAAAAAAAAAAAAAAAAAAAGGATATTCCGGATCTTCAATTCCAACACTGATTTTTTTTTGTTTAGATATTAGGTACTTCAATGCACTAAGTACAGGAAAATTCCGAAATTTGAACACAAAGATTGTTTCATTACTTCCAGATTAAACCCAAACATACCAGTAACAAGTACTTTATCAATGTGATGGCTTTATTTTTTTTTTATAATAATTATTTTTTAGGGGTTTCAAGAAGTAAACTCTTTGTCAAGCGAAGACTAGTTTAGTTTCGTAAAATAAATGCCTTAAAGTTTTACGTTGTTTGGTAAAAATAGAAATAAAATAGATGTCTCGCTAGTATTTCAGTTCGTTCCTTTAACTTAAGGAGTATTCTCCTTTATGTTT
Organism: Caerostris extrusa; assembly: GCA_021605095.1. Lineage (NCBI taxonomy): Eukaryota > Metazoa > Arthropoda > Arachnida > Araneae > Araneidae > Caerostris > Caerostris extrusa. Next base: position 9,925 of record BPLR01016229.1, on the reverse strand, counting down.
ATTTTAAATGTTTTTTTTTTCAATATTTATATGCAATTTAAAAACTTCACCATTTAGAATTTAGAATCTGATTTGTTCTGTTTCCTTATAAAAACAATGTATATTTATTTTTTATTAAAGATAAAACTTTTCTACTTTCAGCCAAATTTTTATAACATAATAATTTAATGAATTATTTCAAAACTTCTATTATAAAGTAAACTATCAATCATCGGATTGTTAACAATTGTTTTGAAAAATTTATTTTTTATCCTTATTTATTACAAAAGTTAATACAAAAATTTTTATTTCTTTTAAAATAATTTTAAAATGGTTACGAGTTTGTAACAATTATCTATTCATAGAATAGTCAAAAAGAATTTAAAAATAAAATAGCATACAAAATATTTGCTGTGGAGTGTAACTAAATTTATTTTGGATCCCTTTTCGAGTTAGAAAATATTCAGTTCAAATTAAATATACTAAATTAGTATCAGAAAAAAAAGAATTCCACATAAAATTACAAAAAATGAGCCACGCTTACCCAAAAAATGGTATGGTTTTATTTGCACATTTCTACGTGGACAGAATATTGGCATTTTATAACTGTGGAAAAAAGTCGTGGGCATTTGTTGGAATGCAGCAGTTGCTCTAAACGAGTCTTGTAAATATTTTATCCCGCTAAATATCCAACATGAACAACAGAACATTAGAACAACAACATGAACATTAAATAATGTCGCAACATAACTAGTTGGAACATTATTCAACTTATCAAAGTTTTGCAACATTGCTTCGAATTTAATTCTTTAATATTTCAGTACTTGATACTTTAACTTAAAATAAATATAATAAAGATGTGGGATGGGTAGAGGACATCATGTTTTATAAAGGATAAAGTCCTATTTCAAAGCCATCGAACAAAACATGTATCTACGTTGGTTATGTATATGTTAAAATTCGCAAAGATCGAAAAAAAAACCAAAAGAATTCTTTATCTACTCAGTATATCTCGAACTTATACGTAGCACAGTTTATTTTTGGATGGACCAAGAAAGAACAGTTAATTAAGGATCATTAATCATTTAATCAATCTCAAGAAACAACAGCAAGTTAAAAAATCAATCTTAATTTATCAATCGGTCAACAACAGGACCTCAAGGCCCAGTGCTCTTCACTTGACCATGTACCAGGCTCTTCACGAAGATTATGTTAATTGTAGAAAACCATGTAATTTAAAAGTATCAGCCTTTTAGTACAAAGACACCACCTGCTCCATAAAGACGGACTGGACAATACCTCACATGCCATATGATCGTATAGTAAATATTCCTAAATTAAAACTACATTTCATTAAAAGCATGATCATATTGAACGTTAATTCAACCAGTTAATAAAAGCAAATGGAGTATACATATCTTCGTCATGCAAAATCGCAGAAGAATCAAAGTCTGCATGCAGTTGCTTATAGACAATTGATATTGATGTTGTAGAGAACCATGTAAGATAGCGGTCTCAGCCCTTTAGATCAAAGATACTACATGTTCCATAAGGATGGACTGGACTATGCCCTAATGCACCTTATGATTGCATAGTATATCTTCCTAAATTAAAACTAAAATATTTTCAGGATAGTATTCGGACAAAAAACACTGTCATGATATCGCTATTTATTTGCATGCGTATAACAGAAGGAATTAGGTAAGCATTTGCATATAGGTTTAATTTGAAATCCTTATTAATTGTGTGGGAGTTAAGTTAGTCTCCAATTAATATAGATCAATTGCGAAATTCATGCTTATGCAAAATCATTCACTACAAAAAAAAAAAAAAATAAATTTACATTTATTATATACTAAACACCACTTATAGTCTTATTTAACCAACATTTCTTTTTTGTTAATAGCCAAATAACAAAGCAATGCAATGCAATGCAATTTCTATTTCATATGTACCGATAAATATATCAGCGATTGTATTTTTTTAAATATATAAAAATATGTGATTAACAATGGCTGTTATTAAGAAATTAATTCATAATGCCATGAAAGACATACACTGAAGTGACAAAAGTCATGGGACAGCAGCAAATTTTCAGATGGCAGTAGCATCGCGTAGAACAGGTATAAATGCGCAGTGCTTTCGCGAAACTTTCGCAGAGCTTTCATTTCTGTTCAAGTTATTCATGTGAAGAGGTTTTGACGTGATGATGACCGCACGACAGGGGAATTAACAGACTTTGAACGCGGAATGTTAGTTGGAGCTAGACGCATGGGTCATGCCATTTCGGAAATCGTTAGGGAACTCAACATTCCCAGATCCACTGTGTCAAGAGTGTGCCGAGGAGTATGAAATTTCAGGCATAACATCCCACCATGGACAGCGCGGTGGTCGACCGCCTGCACTTAACGACCGAGACCGGCGACGTCTGCAAAAAGAGTCGTAAATTCTAACAGACAAGCAACACTGCGTCAGATAACCGCAGAAATCTGTGGAGAAACATTTATACATCTGTGGAGAAATATTTTAGAACTGTGTGGAGAAATTTGGCTTTCTTGGGCTATTCCAGCAGAAGACCGACTCGAGTGCCTTTACTGACAAAAACGACATCGCTTGCAGCGACTCGTGGGCACGTGAGCATATCGGTTGGTCCCTAGATGAATGGAAAACCGTGGCCTTTTCCGATGAGTCACGATTTCAGTTGGTGAGAGCTGATGGTAGGGTTCGAGTGTGGCGCAGACCCCACGAAGCCATGGACCCAAACTGTCAGCAAGGCACTTTTTCAAGCTGGTGGTGGCTCCGTAATGGTGTGGGCTGTTTTTCATGGAATGGACTTGGTCCTCTGGTGCGACTGGACCGAACATTGACTGGAAATGCTTATGTTCAGCTACTTGAGATCACTTGCAGCCATTCATGGAGTTCATGTACCCAAACAACGATGGGATTTTTATGGATGACAATGCGCCATGTCACCGGGCCACAACTGTTAGCGATTGGTTTGAAGAACATTCTGGACAATTCCAACGAATGATCTGGCCACCTAGATCGGCCGACATGAATCCCATGGAGCATTTATGGGACATCATCGAGAGGTCTGTTCGTGCCCAAAATCCTGCACCATCAACGCTTTCACAATTATGGCCGTCTATCGAGACAGCATGGCTCAATATTCCTGCAGAAGACTTCCAACGACTTGTTGAGTCCATGCCACGTGGAGTTGCTGCACTTCGCCGGGCGAAAGGGGGCCGACACGATATTAGCGAGGTATCCCATGACTTTTGTCACTTCAGTGTATTTGCAGGCTTTTAATGTGAAGTCCTTGATCTATACAGTTTTACTCCTTGTGAAATTTGTCAGCATGTATAACACGAAAACTTACACATAGTCTCTAACTTCACGTCACTTAATATAAGCATTTAATCTCTGTTATATTGTCTATTTTAAGAATTTTAAATTACAAAACCTATGTTATTTCTCACGTATCCCACTTGATCAATAACATCTAGCAAATCAAGAAGTCGTGTTACGAGTCCTGATAAATGGTAAAAAAATGCAGTTTCATTTGTCTTTTACTTTTCAGTGCAAAAGGCATGGAAACCCAAAGAGAGAATTCTGACTTTACCCCACCTGGTTATGCACCCGTGCACTGGGTACCCCATTTTAGTCGCCCTTTAAAACGTGGGCAACAGTAGAGCTATTCGAACCAAGACCGACACGAGAAAATAAAACCTATTAATACTACTAATTGTAAATAAAAATGCAACAAATAATTTGCAGTTCTAAAATATATTTTAAACAATTCAGTATTTAATACATCAGCCTAATACACAATTTATATAATTCAAAAAATTAATGCAAAATCATTAAATTTTGGAGCAGAAGTTTACTACTAAAAACTGTTTATGTTAAACAACTTTACTGTACATCACTCCCAATTTTCCGACAGCAGTTTTGCATTAAAAAGTATTTAAAGAAAAAAAATTGTCTTGCTATTTTTTTTCTTTCGTACAAAATGATTTTCATACAATAATCATTGAAATAAAATGAAAAAAAATATCTGAAAAAACCTACACCTGAAACCATACTTGTTTTATCTTCTTTCTACTATCTCCAGCTACATTTTCATCAAAGATAGATTCATTCTCTGTTATTGACAAAACGACAGAATTTCATATAATTTCGTCTTTCATAAGAAAATTCTTATCAAACGTATAAATAATTATTTACCTAAATACGTCGAATATGCTTAAATTACGATCACTCGACTGGAAATCGCTGTAATATACGCAATGCCATATTTAATATAATCCCTTAAGAACAGACCTCTGTAATGTTCGAATTTAATCTATTTGACCTTTCCATCAGATTTGCAAACATGATGCACATAAATATACATATCACTTTGATCAAGCCCAGACATGATGATTTGGGCAGTAGACTGTCACATTATTAGTTTAACGTTGAATGCTACAGTAGTCTGACTGGTATTGGGCCATAACACAGTACGTCGTCATATTACGAGCGCAAATATATTTTAACACATGTTGATTAGACAACGAATTTTAACATATTTAACGCACAGTTTTTGCAAACAATATTGATATATTCAAGGAAATATTTTAATATATTTATAGAATGATTTTTACAAACGACATTAATATATTCAAGGAAATATTTTAATATATTTACAGAACGATTTTTCAAACGACATTAATATGTTCAAGGAAATATTTTAATATATTTACAGAACGATTTTTTGCAAACGATATTAATATATTCAAGGAAATATTTTAATATATTTTTGCAAACGACATTAATATATTCGAGGAAATATTTTAATACATTTACAGAACGTTTTTGCAAACGACATTAATATATTCAAGGAAATATTTTAATATATTTATAGAACGATTTTTGCAAACGACATTAACATATTCAAGGAAATATTTTAATATATTTACAGAACGATTTTTTCAAACGACATTAATATGTTCAAGGAAATATTTTAATATATTTACAGAACGATTTTTGCAAACGATATTAATATATTCAAGGAAATATTTTAATATATTTTAATATATTTTTGCAAACGACATTAATATATTCAAGGAAATATTTTAATACATTTACAGAACGTTTTTGCAAAACGACATTAATATATTCAAGGAAATATTTTAATATATTTATAGAACGATTTTTCAAACGACATTAATATGTTCAAGGAAATATTTTAATATATTTACCGAACGATTTTTTGCAAACGATATTAAAATTTTTAAGGAAATATTTTAATATATTTACAGAACAGTTTTTGCAAATGATATTAATATATTCAAGAAAATATTTTAATATTTTTACAGAACAGTTTTTGCAAATGATATTAATTTTTTAAAGAAAAATGTTAATATATTTAATGAATAGTTTTAACAAACAATATTAATATATTCAAGGAAATATTTTAATATATTTACAGAACAGCTTTTTCCAAACTATATTAATATATTCAAGGAAAGATTTTAATATATTTACCGGACAGTTTTTTGCAAACGATATGACAACGAAATATCGCATATATTTAATAAACATGCAAAAGAATAAATATAATTAAAATAAAAGTTATTAATTAAAAAGACTGTGTGCTAATAGTTAAATATGAAATCTTCGAATTTTCGGAAATGCCAATTGGTAATATTATTATAGATTTCAAAGTTAAATAAACTTTTTATATAAAATATATTTTGAATAAATTTATATATTTGTATATTTTATTTATTTCCTTACAAAAATAACATTTCAGACAGATGTTTTCAGACAGATGTGAAGGACAGTGCCAGCAACCTAAAAAAAAAAAAAAAAAAAAAAAAATTTCATAAGCCCACGGAATTTTAAAAATTGAAAAGTGGTCTTACTTTGGACACAGTAGTATCTTCAAATACAAAACCGTTATTTTTATAATTGCTTGACATTAAAAGATTCAAATTGATAAGGTTAAAGATAAAACGTATCTAGATTTTGATTCCATTGATAAGATGCCAAACAATAAAAAGGGAATTTTCCATATCAAAGAAAGTGAGTCAAAGATGCGTTTACCTCTAAAGTACCACAGTATGTCATGAAAATTTTGACAGAGAAAAAAATATTCATTGAAGCAGGAGTTAATTTGATGGAAGTTTTATTGTTCCTCAGTCTGAATGCTCAGCAATGAATGACATTATGATTCAATCAGCCATGGAAGCAATTGGGAAGCACTTCCATTTGGAAAATTCGTATTCGGACACCCACTGGAAAATGGCACGCGCCAATTTCCTCTGTTTTTCCGGCAATTAGTTTCCCGAAACAGGGAAATTAAGGAAATTCGAAAAGATACCCCAAGTATTTGTGTTTCATTAGGGGCCACCCTAGATGGCTGCAGAATAAATAAACGAGGCCCGCCTCATGCACTTTCTCGCGTGTGTTGGAAATATTTTCTTTGGTCACTTTATCGAAAAACGCTTAAAGATGTCTGACAGTAATAACAGGGGAAGATTAATATTGCGGTGGAGATGAAATGATAACAGGTGCATGTAAAACGTACTGTTGAACATGGAGAATCATCATAAAAATATATGGGTATTGTTTTGTGGAGTGAGGCTTTCGTGTTTTTTAAATTTTGGTTCTAAATTCTTTCATGAGATTTTTTTGTATTAAATTCTTTAAGCTACTTTCTTTTTTTATTAAATTCTTTAGACTATCTTCTTTTTTTATTAAATTTCTTTTTATGAGATTTTATTAAATTTCTTTCACTGAGATTTTTTTTTTTATGAGTTTTTTTAAAACATCTTTTATGATTTTTTTTTTTATTTATTAAATTTCTTAAAATTCCTTCACAAGAGTTTTTATGAAATTTATTTCACGGGATTTCTTATTTAAATTTCTTTCACAAGATTTTTTTATTAAAATTCTTCACAAGCTTTTTCTTATTAAGTTTCTTTCACCAGATTTTTTATTAAATTTCTATCACGAGATTTTTTTTTTTTTTTTTTTTGTATAAATTTCTTTCATGAGATTTTTTATTAAATTTCTTTTCATGAGATTTTTTTCTTTTATGAGTTTTTATAAAACATCTTTTTATGAGTTTTTTTTTTTTAATTAAATTTCTTAAAATTCCTTCAAAGTGTTTTATGAAATTTCTTTCACGGACTTCTTATTTGTAATTTCTTTTTCACAAGATTTTTTTTTAAAATTCTTTCACAGCTTTTTTATTAAAATTCTTTCACAAGCTTTTTTTTATTAAGTTTCTTTTCACCAGATTCTTATTAAATTTCTATTACGAGATTTTTTTTTTTATTAAATTTCTTTCACGGGATTTTTATTAAATTTCTTTCCCGAAATTTTTTGTTAAATATCTTTAACTAGATTTTTTATTAAAATTCTTTCGCGAACTTTTTTTAATAAGTTTCTTTCAAGAGCTTTTTTATATATAACACTTATTCACAAAATAATTAAGCAATTATAAAATAATTTAGTAAGATAATTCATTCACAAGAAAAATTGTCCTAAAAGATCGTCTTGTGAAATGAAAAGGGTTTTCGAGAAAAAAAGTCGTTTGGAATGCTATTGTTTTTAAGATTGTTGTAATTCACTTTGTCTTTATATTAAATTCTAAATTTTATATGGGTAGCCTATATATATATATATATATAATTTTTAAAAATAAAATTTAGAATTTAATATATTCCCCACCGATGTTAAAAAAATGGCAAATTTTACAAATGTATCAAATAGCAAAAATCGTATTTTGAAGTATTTAACATTCAATAAATATATATTATTAATTAAATAAACAAAATTTAGAAAAAAAAAAACATGCATAGTTTAAAGCAAGAAAATTTTTGTTTAAATAAATATTTTATTTTAAATTAAATAAATAATTAGCTAGAATATCGAATATTTTCTCGACTTGCAAAAGCATATTTTGAAGCGTGAAAACAATAAAAGTTATTTTTAAATAAATTTACTTAAATGGAACAAAAACTATTGATCCATATCAGTTTATTTTTATTAAATACATTATCTGTTCAGTATTAAAATACATTTTTTTTTTTTTTTTTTGCATATTTGACTGTAACGGATTATTTTTTTAAAAAGATAAATTTAGGATCGCGCTAATTAAAATGCAAAAAAGGATTTCGAATTCAGAAAAGAAACCACATTATTGATTTTTGATTTTCTTTTGTTAAAAAACGACAGAAATCATTAAGAATAACTTTGCATTTGGCTGGCAATGATTTTTTTTTTTTTTTTTTTTTTTTGTCCATCCAAAATAAAACCACTTTAAAAGAAAGATTTTTTTGTTCAAATGAAACATTATAGGGTTTTTTTTTAAATAAGGGTTTTAAGTCAGATTTTTACAAATGCTAATCTTTTTAAAATAAGCTTTTCTGGTTTTTAAAGTCATTTAATTAAGCTAAAAATAAATTTTTTTGAAATTTGTAATTGACTGATTAATTTTACACAAAATGTGCTTTTCTTCAATTAATCATTCTTCATATAACTCTCTTTTACTACAGTAAAAATTATCTTTTTAGCGTTTTAAGACGACCTTTAGTATTTTAAATCAATTATAGAATTTTTTTAAAAGCCAAAAAACAGATCAAATATATATTGCTTAAATATATACCGTTTCTTCATTTAAATAATTAATGTAAAAGAAATTAAGAACTTCTTATTAAAGATAAATAATACTTTACAAATACAAAAATTCGAAAAAATAAATAAAAATATAACAGATAATACCGCGTCAGATAACAGATACAAAAATACATTTCGGTATCATATATAATGAGACTCAGGAAATTAGGGAATGTATGTGCGGACTTCACTGGTCGAAACAACTACAGAGCATAATATGGACTCTATCATGAGTTGTTCCATCGTGACTGGTGATGACCACGAGGTGAGAAATGTCTACTGCAAGTAGAAGTGAGGGGGAACCCCCCTTTGACGGATTGACGGGGTTTTTGGGGGGAAAGGGAGTTTTGCGAGTCAGCAGAAAAGTTTCTTTTCTGTGAAGTGACTGAATAGACCAGAGTTTTCCACTTTGTTGTTTCTAGAGTTTTCGTGTATCACGCTGTGTGATAACTAAGTTATGCCACAGAACACGTATTTTTAGATTCGACGTAAACTCGAGAACCTTAGAATCTTTCCGATTCTGAAGTGAACCCCATTGTAATTTAATAGTGCATTTGTGAATCAAACTTAAATCTTTTAATTTTCATTTTCGTAAATAATAAATTTTAATAATCCAGAGTATATTATCAGGCAGAAATAAGTTGATTGAAACAAAAACGAAAAGTGTTTCCATATACTTCTGACTGCTGCCCTTCCTTTGAGTTTTCCCTTATATAGGACAAATAGAGGCCTAAATGCTGCGCAATACCCTGATCTAGTGTTTTGTATTTTTTTGTAATCCAACCTAGTGACTTTCCAATTGCTTTGTCAGCCACAGTGAAACATCATTAATGTACTATGGGAACCCGGACATTGGCTGGAGGAGAATGAGCTCGCCATCTTTTGAAATAATGAATGAAGGTAAGAACGGATTGTTTTAAAGATAAGATAAAGCACTTATCAAGAAAGGATGATAAATGAAGAAACCGAATAAGTCTTTTCTTTACACGCAAATGTTAGGATCACCATTATTTAAGTTGGCTGAACGCACGATTTTCTTTATGAAATTTTTTTATGAAACCCAAGTTGGCTAGTAAAAGCCCAATAATAATAGAATTATACATTTTTTTTGGTATAATTTATTAGCTTTCTTGGCATATGTTGCACATAATTTTCTTTGATAAAGTGGATTTGGCTTGCCTGTTGCTTACGCCATCTCTGCATAACTTTAGGCTAATAGAATGGCACCTACATTTTAACGTGATTCCTGAACTTCGACCACCAACATCCATGCCAC
>BPLR01016228.1:0-53811 GCA_021605095.1 Caerostris extrusa | reverse complement strand
TCCTAAATTCGATGTAGTGACCAAAAAAGAGAGGGAATCAAAAGAGGTCCATATTTCCCATAATTAGCGGAAATACACATAATATATACCACATTATAGGAAACATAATTTCTATGAGCATGCGCGCAAGGGAGAAACTAATATTGGGCGTCCTGGTGCTAACGTACGGTATGCAACTCCTATATCGGGAAAACGCGCTGGCTAACTGGAAGGCATCATGCTAATCCCTTGGTGGAAAAGGGTGTATCCGTATTGATGGGCACTTTATTTTCTGGAGTCATCTTTCTCCATGAAATGGAAGACCGGAGATTATTTTCGGGAAAAGGAGAGTATTTTTACACGAGTTATGGTTCACCTGCCTGATGCGATTAGAAAATGGGGAAGAAAAGTCAAACAAAATAAATATGGAGAAAGTTTTTTATTAGGCACAAAAAAGTGGAAAGATCATAAAAAACGTTGTTGACCTTAGAAGTATAAAGTGTGATGAGAGATTTTAATAGGTAGTGATGGATCGCAATTTATCTCATTTAAAATAAATCTATAGAGAAACATTGCAACAATATATAATTAATTCTTTTGCCCCTTTTAGTGTCCTTCAATGAATAGCATTTATTATTCATGAAGATTCAGATTCATTGAGTCTGGCGAATCAACGGCGATTGTAAGGTCTGTAATCGTTTCGCATCGACAGTCAGATGCTTTTAGGACACTTTTTGGTTTTCTACCATGCAACACTAAAAATATGCAACAGTTACCCAAAAGTTTTCCCTTTAAAAAAAGCTCCATTACCCATCGGTGGGTTATTAACGGTATACGTGTGAAAACCAAAGCCCATCCATTGACTATAAATAAAATTCATTTAATCAAAAGTATATCATACTTGTGTGCTTTTATTTTAATTAATCCATAGAGAGTAATCTGGCGGATACTGCGTAGTGTTTCCGAAGCAAAGAGTACTTGATTCAGAATTTCAATGTTTATGGTGCGGATAGGTACGATAAATCTGTAGGTCGGAATATTCGTTAGTTGGAGGGGTGTGATATATCTGATTTCCACTCATTATTCAAAAATGCGGTGGCAAATTAGTGTTGCAATGTAGTAGACCCCACAGTAAACTCTTTTTATGTAAATAAAATGTAAACCCTACCTAATGCATCCTATGCTCTGGTTTGTAAAATTTCCATTATTCTAACAAAAAATCATTTAGATCAAAGACCCCGGTTTTTCCAATAATCTTATGGTCAATTGGCTAGCTCTCTGGCCTTTGGTATTGCAGGCTTCAGGTTCGAATCCAGGCTGTGGCATGGATGTTTGTTAGTGGTTCGGAAACCACATTAACCTGTAAGTCCCGGTTTACCTACCTAAAGTCTGCACAAAATGACCGAAGAGCGACAAAGAAAATCAATAATAGGGTTAGAAATTGAAATACTTCTTTAATTGAAAAAATACAATTTTTATATACCACATTAAAAATACAAAACATGCAATAATCCATGTAAAATATAAGCAATAATGAACATTTCTCTGTTCTTAGATTTTAATTACTTTAAAAAACAATTCAAGTTATGCGCCAAACTGCGTTCAGCTTTGACACTAAAACTAATTACCACAAACGAAGCACTCATAATTTCATAACCCAAAACCTCCCCAACTTGATATCGAATTCCGTTTAGCCAGTCTCTACTCAGGGAGCCATTTTAATGCGGTGAAGATTTCAAAGACAAAGCAGATTTGTTTTTAATACTTAAGTCCTCTACTAATTTAAGCTGTCCTCGAAGATAACAATTGCACCGGACCTGGAAGTTTAAATATTCAAAGCCTGCCTGCTACACACCTCACAATCTCTTTTCGAGTACGACGCCATTTATTCGACAACACAAACCAGGAGAGTCTCTGGTGGAAAAAAGAGTTCTAAAATTCGATTAGTGACGAAAAGAGAAATCGAGAGAGAAGAATATCGGGAAAACGCTGGCTAACTGGAAGGCATCATGCTAATCCCTTGGTGGAAAGGGTGTATCCATATTGATGGGCACTTTTATTTTCCCGGAATCATCTTTCTCCATGAAATAGAATACCGGAGATTATTTTCGGAAAGGGGGGAGTATTTTTACTTCGAGTTATGGTTCACCTGCCTGATACGATTAGAAAATGGGAAGAAAAGTCAAAAAAATAATTCGCAGGAAGTTTTTATTAGGCAAAAAGTAAAAGTGGAAAGATCGTAAAAAGTTGTTGACCTTAGAAGAGTGATTTTAATAGGTTGTGATGGATAGTAATTCATAAATATTTTTTTCTTCTAATGCAGATGGCAAACACTGAGACACTTGGTCTTGGAAAGGCAAGCTCTGCACAAACGCTACCACTTTGCATTACCCAGGGGGCGCATGTAACTTGAAGATAAGGCACGGACGCGGATTAACAATGCCCCCGCAACGCTCTACGATCATTTTTCGACCGGGACCTACAGTTTAAAAGTAGTTCGAACCACTACAACATCCATGGCACCGCCGGGACTGAACCCGAAAACCTGGTACCGAGCGCCAGAGAATTCATATCATAAAAATAAATCTAACGGAAAACACATAACAATATAAAATTAATTTTTTTTACGTTTAGCCTTCAATGAAGGCTTAGGTTCATGTCTAGGGAGTCAAATCGGTTGTGTTGTCTGCGTCATCGAGTCAGTTGCTTTGGAACATTTATTGGCTTTACCTTCCATGCAACACCAAAATATTCAACAGTTACCAATAAAAAGTCTTCCTTTAAAAAAGGCCTCCCCTTCACCCGTCGGTGGATATTAATGGTATACATATGGAACTCAAGCCCAACTATTTACTATAAATAAAATTAATTTAATTTAAATATATATCATATGTGTGGCCAATTATGAGGACAATATAATAGATTCTACCGGTGTGTACCCTGTGTAATTTAGATCAAAGGTACCGGTATTTTTCCACTAATGGGGTTAGAAATAAAAAAAAAATACTGTTTTAATTGAAAAATGCATTTTTATTTACAACAATATTGGGTACAAAATAAACAATATTCCTTGTAAAATATGAACAATAATGAACATTTCTCTGTTCTTAGATTTTAATTACTTTAGAAACAATTCAAATCATGCACCAAACCGCATTCAGCTTTGACACTAAAACTAATTACCACAAACGAAGCCTCATAATTTCATAACTCAAATCCTCCCAACTTGATATCGAATTCCGTTTGCCAGTCTGCTCCGGCAGCTAGTTTAATGCGGCCAAGATTTCAATGACAAAGCGATCTGTTTAAGACTTAAGTCCTGTACTAATTTAAGCTGTCCTCGAAGATAACAATTGCACCGGACCTGGGAAGTTTAAATATTCAAATCCTGCCTTGCGGCACTCCTCGCAATTCTTTCTAGGACGACGCCATTTATTCGACAGCAACAAACCAGGAAGAGTCTCTGGTGGTAGAGAGTTCCAAAATTCGATTAGTGACCAAAAGAGAGATCGAGAGAAGAATAATTATAGAAAACGCTGGAAACATAATTTCCTAACATGGAAGGCAATCATGCTAATCCCAAAAAACTCTCTAATGGAAAACGGGTAACTGAAAGGCATGCCCATCCCATATTGATGGGCACTTTATTTTCCGAGTCATCTTTCTCCATGAAATGAAGACCGGAGATTATTTTCGGGAAAGGAGTATTTTTATGAGTTATGGTTCACCTGCCTGGTTGATGCGATTAGAAAATGGAGAAGAAAAAGTCAAACAAAATAAATATGGGAAAGTTTTTTATTAGGCACAAAGTAAAAGTGAAAAGATCGTAAAAAACTTTGTTGACCTTAGAAGATAAATGATGAGTGATTTTAATAAGTTGTGATGGATCGTTCAATTTATCTCATTTAAAATAAATCTAAAAGTAAACATTGCATAATATATAATTAATTTTTTTTTGCTTTCTAGTAACCTTCAATGAAGATTTAGGTTACTGAAGATGTCTAGGGAATGAATGGTGTTGTGATCAACGACGTTGTAAGGTCTGTAATCGTCGCATCGTCGGATGCTTTGTGGACATTTTTTTTTGGTTTTCTCCCATGCAACACCAAAATATGCAACAGTTACCCATAAAAAAGTTTTTTTCCTTTAAAAGAAATCCTCCTTTGAACCGTCGGTGGGTATTAATGGTATACATGTGAAAACCAAAGTCATCTATTTACTATAAATAAAATTCATTTAATCAAAGGTATATCTTATTATGTGCTTTTATTTTAATTGAAATTCAAATATATATATATAAGTATGCTGTAATTCAAATATTCATACTCTTGCTGTAACATGTAACCTTAGCAAATATATTGTGTATGAATATTTGAATCATTGCTCACTTGTAATAATAAAAGAAAACACGTGATGTACAAAAGCAGGATGGGAAAAGATTTTCAGAAATTAGCAAAAATTAGAAACAATTATAATATCTCTATAATAGAATACTCTCAAGCCATTAAAAAAGCATGTTATAATCTTTTTGCTGGCCCAGCTTTGCTTCTTATGTTTCATTGATTGTAAAGTCCTTCCATTCTTCCTTTTGATTTTTCATATATATATATATATATATATGTAGTGTGTGTATTGATGATGTGTGTGTGTATTATTGCTTATTTTATGTGTAAAAAACACTATACACAGAAAAAAAAAAAAAAAAAAAAAAGGAGAGAGCATAGGCAAGAGATGAATAAAAAAGGCACGACCATTTTCTTTTCAGAACATGTCTTGTTGATAGTAAGAAACAGCAGCATTCGGTATTCGCTATACGCAAATTGTGCAACAAAACCATCACAGCAGGAACAGCCACAAAAATCCACGAAAGTGCTTCACATCCAGGTCTCTTAAAAACTATATGTGCCCAATTTTATACAAAAGCAAATGCGGAACATTATTTATACTTATACTTTTATAAATAAGGCATGTGCATGCATGCAGGTAGTGCCTGGCCGAAAATTCCCACTTGCCCGCTCACTGCCCGCCTTATAAATGAAATGTGTGCACGTGTACAAACATGCGTTTCCCCTCCCACTTGGCCAATTGGCTTTTGGTTAATATTTATCGTTTCCATGAATAAGTGTTTTTGTTATCAAGTCGATTTTATTACTGCGTCTGAATTTATTGAATGGGCCATCGTCTTTCAGGTTTATCTTTATTAAATATCCATCGAAATATGGAACTTGATATAAACGATATCTCAATGATGTATTGATAAAGTGAATGGAAGATTAATTTTAATTTGTTTAAGAGGTTTTTTTTTTTTTTTTAGAAATTATATTTTTTACTATTTTTGTGCAAATACTTTTGAGGTTTTTAATATTCACTTTTTATGTATTTGAACCCAAATAGGTGCAGTGTAAATAGTGTTAATAAACAAATCTTGTGTTTATGGAAATTCGACTGTGTGGAATTCAATTTATGGAAAATGACTTTTCCCATTTATAGTTTGGCCGAGATACAGGGGTGGCCAACCTGAAAGCAGGGTGGCTGAAGAACTTGCTGTGGGCCATTTTGGAAATGCATCTAACTCCATGAGCCACTAAAATCTATATATCCCCCATATAAGATTTAGACCCTCTATAGATATTTTTGGTGGAACATTTGAAACACAAAGAGTTATTATTATTGTGTTTACTATTGTTTCTTACATGTAAACGTAGGCAATATAATAATAATGATACTAACGCATATTGCAAAGAAATATATAACACTAAAAAGAAGTAAATATTAAAAATATATATATAATATAAATAAAAAAATTAAATCATTAAAAAATATTTATTTACTAGTGCGTTATTTGTTTCTCCGTTTTCTTCCATAGCGTTTTGCAAAATCAATCTCCTCAATTTGGGTGTTTGCATCGCAATGGGTGTTACTGAGTTAGCGACTGTTATGTTTGAGCGTGTTTTCAATTTTTGCCAATTTCATTTTAGAAAAAAAAAAAAAAACGATTCACAGATGTAAGTTAAACCAAAAGCGCTTTACAACTTGACACTGAGAGTCTAGTTTGCTCTGCTATCAAGAATCCTTTGTGCGTATCTAGGGATGGTCACTACAAGGGTGAATTAAAGTGACGTGTATATTAGATGTCCCCAAGATACGCGCGTATCCTGGATCGCAGAAACTAATTTAATTATTCTGCGAACTCAAAACTGTCAACTCATAAATAAAACAGGCAATTACTGTCATATATTAGCAAGAATATTATTTTAAAAATCAAATCAATCAGTTAATTTTTTCTCAAAAATTTCGACAGTTGATTTTTGAATATATGGATGCACATAATTTTTTAACACATTGGTTTCACTACTTTAATTATAAAATAAAATATTTTTGTAAAAATGCAGTAAATCTCCCGGGCCGCAAAAAATATTCAAGGCGGGCAGCGGGTTGCCCATCCTAATGGTTTTTCATAACCTATTGTTGTTGTCGTCGTGTCCCGTCATGGAAGGAGGTATGCAGCTTCTGTTCTGACGGAGCAACCCGTGAGTAGGGAGGTCTGACTTGGTTCGTGGATGCTCACAGTCATATGAGACCGGGTTCTATGACTTAAAAGTGGCTTCGAACCACTACAAACATCATGGCACCGCCGGGACTCGAGGAAACCCGTAACCTGGGCCCCGAGCGCCAGAACACTCGGCTATTCAGGACCCAATAAATATAACCGATAAGAAATAGGAATTGAGGCTCTTCAATACCAAACAATGGCTAAATCGCACAACCTCGAATTTGAACTATCGCCTCCAGACAACTACTAGTCTGCATATACCACTGAACAATGACATCTGTATAAAACATTAAAATGTCATCGTTTATGGTCCTTTTCTTTATTTAGTTATCTTTATTCTTATCTTTACCCCATGAATAATAGATGACAGAACGACGTTTGATTTGTATGTTCTGCTCCCTGTATTTCTTTGTCATGTCCCATTGGTATTGGATCATTTCGCTAATGCATAAAGGACTTTTATTTGGGAAATAAAAGATTTATTTTAGATACAATTATTTGGAAAAAAATTTAATTTTTGATTATCTTGTTAGGATGACAAAAAAAAAAAAATCAGCAAAGAATGTAATAAAAAAAATGTATAAAATTAATATTTATTACTCGAAAAAAAATTTTTTTTTTAAGAATGTCTAAATTTTTTTCTTATTTTGAAGTGGAAATAAAAGTAACAAATTAATATTATTTTTTTTTGTTAATAAATAATGCATTATTATTTTATGAATGATGAAAATCCATTTAAATGGAGACTTTTGACATTTATTATCTTATATGGCCTATAACTCGTTTAAATATAGTTCATGTATAAAAAATACGGATTCATTACTATTAATATTATTTTTATGAATAAATTCATCATTATTATATATATATATTAATATATATATAAATAAATTAAAGAGAATTTATTCATAAAAATAATATTTTAAACAGTGATTTGTATAAAAAATTTGTATTGGTTGTTGTAAAAGATTTGAACACAAAATTAATGATATTCGTAACAAAAGAAGCTAATTTTTTAAATAAGTTACAACTTTTAAAAAGTAGCCAACTTTTTTAATAATTTTTGAAGAAAAGAGTTTTAAAAGATTTTTAAAAGAAGATTCGTAAATATTATTTTTAACTAATAATAAAAAATAATTTTTACATAAGTTAATACCATTTTTTTATAAATTAATATACGCATGTGTGTGTGTAAAATTAAGGAAGATGTATATACATTTATACTTACAAAAAATAAATAAAATAATTTTCAATTTAGAAAATAAATTAAATAAATTTCTTTATCAAGATCTCAGTTTGCTTTTTATTTTAATTGTTGCATAAAACTATTTGATCATAACCGTTTGACCTAATGGTTTTAAAGTAATAATAGTTTAAATGACCAGAATTAGAATATATTTGTAAAATTGTTCATAAATTTTGAAATACATATTATAGTTAATAATATTCATTTTCAAATAATGATATTTTCATATATTATAATCTCTATTACATGTTTATTTAAGTCATTTGAATTAAAATTATTTTTAGTAGTAAAATCCTTTATAAATTTCAAACAGAAGTACATGCTTTAAAATGTAAAGTAACATATATTTATTAATTATTCATTCATGTAAAACCCAGCCAATAACGGAACACAGTTTAAGGTATGATTTTAACATGGAAATAAACAGTTATTTCTGCCCCACCAGCCTTTTTATCTATCTTGAGTTCGATTTATAAAACTTCTATTCGATTTATTTCGTTATGAAATTTTCTTTTCTCTTGGTTTTAGCTAGTGAACAACCTACTTCATAATACTTCCCCGTGAACTTTTCAGCGCCATCTAAAAGGTCAGTGTTGTGAGAAACATCAGAGTTTCTCCCAGCTTTTTAGTAAATCCAAAACCTCTCATCTGAAAAATCCCACAAAAGTTTTATTTCTTGGGAAACTTTCTTAGGCCACACATGGGCATCGTATTTCAATCATCTAACATCTGAGTATGTACCATAAACAGAAGAAAGTTATGCTATAAACGAGAAGAATTTTGGTTTTTGGGAAAAACATTTTTTGCTTGTGTTTCATTTATTTATAAAAATTTTACGGAGCATTATAATGATTTTTATATGCAAGTTCATTTTATTTTATTTATAACAATTTCTCTGTCAAAAACATTATTAATGCTTTTTATTCGTCTTTTGGCCTGCAACAACCTTCATTTGGACAAAAGCCATCTGCCACAAAACGTTTCGGGGAATAGGGAGATGATTTATTTTTGCAGGGCAGGGTTGTCAGGCCTTCGTGCAACGCTGTACAATCATCTTCAGGACCTACAGTTTTAAAGTGGATTCCGAACCACTACAAACACCCATGGTATCAACTTGGGACACGAACCTGAATCTGTGGGCACCGAGAGCCAGAATGCAGCTAACTCGGCAATCAAGTTTGTTGACTAATGAAGCTTGTTCAAAGAAATGTTATTGTTATTGTGTATTAATCTCAATTGACCTGCAATGCGGGACGGACTTAACTCGTGGTAATCTACTCATGGATGGATGGAGAAAGGGGCAGCTTCTGTTAGGATGGAGCACCTGTGGTGGTCTGACTTGTATCCATGTCGCTGAAGAAGGAGGGTGCTTTCGAGTACATATTTTAGGAAACTACATCACGCGCATTTGGAGTATCATACGGAAGAAACCGAAACTCCCATCAGGTAGTCCGACTAACGAAACAAGATGTTCAACATCACAAACGCCATTGATCCTCTTCGTTTTTGAAATAATGTCTACAACAAGCCGCCAGCGGATTGAACCTCAGCCCTAATGCTAATCAGTAGTGCTACGTTGCCACTGAGCCGCAAGCAGGGCACTTGTTTAAAATAAAAAATCAGTGGCAGACAATTAACAACGTATATCATATCCAAAGAACGAAATTTTTAAATAAAACAATGATTAAAAGCGAATCCGTTAAGAACTCGTAATTTTTTTTTTATTTTACATTTAAATGTTTTTATTGTTATTTAAATGATACAATTATAATCCTTAGTTTCATTATACATAAAAATATTTTTGTACGTTAATTTTTAATTAATAAGTTTTAAAATTATATTATTGGTTCGAAATTTCTAGATTAGTTTTTTAATCATATCTTCTTCTTCAATGGCGCTTGACATCTTGTCCTCAGGGCCGCTACTGGCAGATATCGAAACTACATACCTACGGTTAAAAAGTGGATTCTGAACCTCTACAAACATGAATGACACCGCCAGGACTCGAATCCGAAAACTGTGTCACCAATAGCCAGAGCAAGTTTTAATCATATGGCATTTTAGAATTCTTAAAAGATTCAAAAGTGTGCTAATATTGTAAAAATGCATATCCTATTTGCAAATTTGATATAATCGCGCAAAGAAAAGCTCAAAAATGAAAATATGTAAAGATCTTGTCTTTAAAAAAAAATCCTTTTTGCATGTGTTATATAGTTGACATTCATAATCTTGTAAAAAAATGATATATAAATAAGGAATGGCAATATAATCATACTTTACAGTTTATATAAATTTAAATAAATATTATTTTACACTTTTTTAAAAAAAATTCACTTGCCAATTATTGTCAATATATTTACTATTTATACTTCAGTTAATTATTCATTAGCTTATTTAAAATAAAAGTGAGTGTCAATACTACATTAAAAATTTCAACTGAATAATTTTTTGAAATATTATGTTTTCCAAAAAAAGGGTTTTAAGAAAAAATACGACAGAAGAGAAACTAAAAGCTTTTGTCACTGGTTTCCAACCAAATAGACAGCATTATTTTTGATAACTCTGATATGACATCTACATAAATAACATCTGACAAACACATTTTTTTTCTTTTGAAAACTGCTTTATTTTCTGTAAACATGAATTTTTTTGTGCATTGTTTTTAGCGTCAAACATGTGACACGGTGTTTTATAAGATGCGACCCAATTTTAAGTTTTCGAATTAATATGCAAAATATTTTTATGCATGAATAAAAATATTCTTTTATTTTTGTAAAGACTTATCTAGTAATATACTTTCTTTTTACTATTAATGTGCTAAAATATGCAATGTACTACTTTATAACTATATTCGCCTAAAAGAACTTATTTCAGCATAAATTAACTATATGTTATTTAGAATTTCATTTATATGTAGAAAAATATTTAATTTTTTAATTATAAATGATGCTGATTTCTTTAAATTACTAAATTTAATAAAAGTAAATCAATATGTTAAGAATCAATATAATTGTAAATCAATGAAAATAGTTTTTTTTGCTCGATTTTATTAGGTTTTACTGCATATTTCGAAAATTACTCGCTTTTAATTTTAGCCCGATTCAATTTTTTTTATATTTAAAATAAATTGTTTTAATTAAAAATTTTAACCGTGCTTCCTCCTACGTTCTAGAGAACCCGCGACCTTCGAAATGGATATGGCTTTGAGACTCTCACCCGAAAGTTCTGCAGTTGGTATCATAGGCTTCAGAAAAGTTTTATAATAATTTTCCATTTTTTAGTTTATCTGGCATGGATGTTTGTCGGTTAAATTTAAAAACAAAATTAATTAATTGAATTTAATTGGAATTAACGTTTGAAAAACTGTAGGTCATCCACTCTGTTTAGCTAACTTGAGTGTGCAAAAGATGACCGTAGAGCGACAAATCAAAAAATTTACCCATATTTCTTTTAAAAGCACCTGCTTCATTTATTCAAAATAGAAGTGGGCTTCGAGACTCTCACCCTTGACAATAATATTTAAAAATTTACCCAGATAATAATCATTTAAAAAATTAATCCTTGTATAATAATCATTTAAAAATATTTCATTTATTCAAAATAAGATGAAATGATTTAAAATATAATCCCTGAATGATCACTTATAAATTTCGTTGTAAATGATATCATATAATCTATAATTCATTTAAAATATAATTCAGCAATTTTAGTATAGAAAAAAATGGCAATTCATGTTTTAAATAAGCCCCTTATCTGTTTTTTCATCTGCAATGGCATTCATGTTTTTTTAAGAATTGTTAAGTTATTTCCTGCTGAATAAAGATTTTATCTATAGGCATTATTTAACTTTTTAAAAGGTATTATTGAAAATATGATTTAAAATGTAATGAAATAAACTATATAAAGATTTAAAATTAGCTTATAATAAGCAATGTTAAGTTTTATCTGCAACGTAAATTATTGGTTATATATTCAGTTTAATCTGCAACGTAAATATATTAAGTTACACATTCAGTTTTATCTGCAACTTAAATATATTGTATATATTTATATTTAACTAGGACAACGTAAATATATTTCATTTGAACATTGCAGATTTTATCTGCATGGGTAAATTGTGAAAAATATTAGGTAACTAAATATTCCATTTGCTTATTTAAATATATTGAAAAAAATTCAAATGATTTGAATTGTACTTTTATTTGATATACAAAGATCTCATGAAAAAATAATTTCAAATAAAGTGCATCGTTTAGTAAATATTATGTGGCATGTAAAAATTTAATGGATAATATTATAAATTAAGATAATGTCTTGCAGATATACTAACATGTCGCTTTATGTCATATATGAATATATTAAATTCCAATTTTTTTGTTTTAATCATATTTTAAACAATACCTTTTAAAATGCTAAAAGTAAATAATTCCTGCACGAAAATTATTTCAAATAAAGTGCATCCAAGTTTAGTTATTTATTTTTATTTTAATTACATTTGGACGAACATCAAAAAAGTTAATAAATAAAGCAGATACAGCAGATATAACAAATATTTGCTAAATAGCAGATGTTATAATAGTATCAATAAAAGATTTCAGAATATTTTTCGAATTTTTCTTTAAAGTTTTGAACATCAGATCTAATAATTTCAATATTTAATTTATTTAAAATTTCAATACATTTAAACACTCCACCTATTAAGTACTAGATACCCAACATATTTTTTATTATATCAAATATATTCAAAATTTATTTGAAGGAATAATTATTAATAAGATTTTTAATTATTTTTATTATTAGTGTTTATAATAAGTATACAATATATTTTACATAAGTTCCCTTATGTTTTCTTTTTTAAATTTAAATGCATTACAACAATGAAAAAATAATAATAATAAAATTTTTATAAAAATAAAATAAAATATATAAAAGCTACCATGAAATATATGTTGAGAACTTAGAATGCTGATGAATATAAATGTTCGATAAAGAAATGTCCTAAACTGTAAATACTGTCTGTATCGAAGGATATTTGAGCCTCCCAGAGTCAAGGTCAACGACACCAACTTTTGTTTACATTCTGGAGTCATTTTCTAGTCTCTGATATAATAAAGAACTTGGGTATCTAGTAGACTGAAGTATTTAAATTTTGAATGTAGTAATATTTTATGATTACCAGAGCTAAAGTTCAAACTTGTAAAGAAAAATTTGAAAAATTTAATATTTTTCATATAATATTTCTATATGAAATAATAATTTTTCTATATATAATATTTATGTAAATAAGTAATGTAATAATTATTTATATAAATATTATATAATTATAAATAATTATATGTAAATAATTAAATAATAATTTTCTATATAATATTCATATAATAATTCTATACAATTCTTAATAAATAATTTTTCATATAATATTTATATATAATATAATATGTTGGGTATCTAGTACTTAATGACTGAAGGTTTAAATACGTTGAAAAATTTTGAATTTAGTAATATTTTGTGATTACCAGAGCTAAAGTTCAAACTTGTAAAGAAAAATTTGAAAAATAATATTTATTTTTCATATAATATGTTTATTATAAATATAATTTAATTTTAACCTGAAATATTTTATTGGATTTATTATGAGCATCTATTATTTATCAAGTACTTTGCTATATCTGCTTTTTGATGTTTGTCCCTATATGTAACTAAAAATGCACATTCTTATAGAACTAGAGCCCATCGTTAATTTGCCCTTTTCATACTGGTGCCCCACATTAGGCATTTTTTTCTGTGTACTTAATCAAACATGTAATGTTTTTTGGAGTATGTATAATTAAGAAAAGTTGCAATAATTAAATTAAACCCTTTATTATAGTCGACAACAGCAATGCAATCATCATTACGAAAGTTTTAACAAAACAGGTATAAAAATTTAAATAAAAAACAAATTTTCTAATAGGCATTTGAGTTTAAATGGATAACTTATCAGATAATGTGTTATTATACACAGTCCAGTCGCATTAATGTGATCACCTGTCAAAGCCAGAATATACACTTGTATATTCTGACACAAGTATATTTATATTGTATACGAAGTGTATATCTTTATACACTCTCACTGCAATGTGCTACCGCCTGCCTTTTGTGATTGGTTATTTCCACGTTGGATGTCAGTAGTGGTCACATTAATGTGACTGACTGTGTATTTAATCATTTTAATTCTGACAAAAAATACAGTAATTTTTTAAAAAATAAAATGCTTTTCTATAGTAATGCTATTGAAAATTCCTAAAAAACTAATTTATTATAAATTACACTTTAGAAAATATAAATGAGTCCTTTACTTTTATGAAATTATAATTTTTCTTTTGATTACTGCCTTTGAAATATTATCGAAATTTTTGGACCAATCTAATGATCTTTTATTACACAATGAATAAATAAAATGCCAGTGATTAAAAATATTAATTTCAAAATTTTATTAAAAACTTTATAAGAAGGCTAAGAAATGATGTAACAAAAATTCCTTAATTAAGGCAAAATTAGTTCATTATTGAACGTACTTGATAAAAAATAAAACAAATGGCAAACTTTGTTTAATTAATTGCCTTTATTCTTGCAACATATTTAATTATATAGCCAACATATACAATGAAAATTATTTTAATTGGCTATATTGGTTACAAGGTATAAACATTGTCCTCTTTTTTTAGTTTTCAATATAAATCTTATAATGAAGACATTTTCTATAACAAAGATCGGACTTTTTATATATATTAATTCGAAAGAAATAAAAATTAATTAAAAAAATTATACTTTCCTCATTGCATATATTTGTGTACTGGTGAATAAAAACTTTTTTCTTTTTTATTAAAGTGTAGATTAATTAATTAGAGGGTACGTTTCGCTGAATAAATAAGATTTTCTTAAAGGATAGTGAACCCTTAGGGCGTAAACATGTCAGGGTGATTCTTAACATTAAGAAAAAAATCAACTTAAGGAAAACAATGCATTTTTTATTCATTTAAAAGAATATTCCCAAATGCTAGTTACGTACATAGATTCAAAAGTGAATTTCAAAAAGTGAAATTTTCGTTGTAGTTGTTTTCGGTAGTTTATTTTTTTTTAAAGTTGTAAATTAACAGTCTCTTTAAACAGAATCATTGAGATCCCTTTTAACTGATTTAAAAATAGAAAATTATAAAAAATAAAATTTATTATTTATTTTGATTTACTTTTTTCATTTTACTGAAATTGAAGGATAATTTATAGAAAAACTGCCTAAAATTGTTTATATGAATAAATACATTAAACTGATTCAGGTTTTTTTCGCTGTTGATTTATGCATTTTATTTGATATAATGATTTATGAGCAATAATGTTTTGATATGCTGTTGTTTATTACACATATAATTAATTCATTATTAATGTTTATTCCTCTGACAAATTGTAGAAAACTTAATTTAAAAAAGAGAGAAAATTAAATTTCATTAAATTCCATTCGGTTCATTTTGCTATTAATTTTTGCATGCTAAGTCTCTTAAAAACCACTATAATAATAATATTATGCTATAATATATCAATGTTTATTTCGTTTCAATATAAAACTTGATCTTTTGCTGATATTTGCCCTTATATTTCTTTTATATTTTTTCGTTATATAGACGTCGTTATTATTTCAATGTCTGACTTACTTTATTTACTTTAATGAAATTATTTTTGAATGATCCCATAATAATCTAACGATCTTGTTACACAACGAATAAAAATGCCAATAATTAAAAATATTAATTTCAAAATTTTATTAAAAACTTTATATAAGAAGGCCATGAAATGATGTAACAAAAGTTCTTAATTAAGGAAAAAATTAAGGTTACATTATTGAACATAATAAATAAAAAATAAAAAACAAATGGCAAACTTTGTTTAATTAATTGCCCCTTTTATGCTTTTCGGTAACATATTTAATCATATATAGCCAACATAATGAAAATTATCGACCATATTGATCGGTTACGCGCGGTATAACATTGTCCCCTTTCTTTTAGTTTTCAAATATAAATCTTATAATGAAGACATTTTCTATAACAAAGATCGGACTTTTTATATATATTAATTCGAAAGAAATAAAAATTAATTAAAAAAATTATACTTTCCCTCACTGCATATATTTGTGTAACATGAATAAAAAAACTTTCTTTTTCTTTTTTATTAAAGTGTAGATTAATTAATTAGAGGGTACGTTTCGCTGAATAAATAAGATTTTCTCTAAAGGAGTAGTGAACCCTTAGGGCGTAACATGTCAGGGTGATTCTTAACATTAAGAAAAAAATCAACTTAAGGAAAACAATGCATTTTCTTTTTTATTCATTTAAAAGAATATTCCCAAATAAGGGTTAGTTGCGTACATAGATTCAAAAGTGAATTTCAAAAAGTGAAATTTTTCGTTGTAGTTGTTTTGGGTAGTTTATTTTTTTTAAAGTTGTAAATTAACAGTCTCTTCAATTGAATCTATCGAGATCCCTTTAATTGATTTAAAAATAGAAATTATAAAAAATAAAATTTATTATTTATTTTGATTCTATTTTTTTCATTTTCCTGGAAATTGAAGGATTAATTTATAGAAAAAATCTAAATTGTTTATATGAATAAATACATTAAAACTGATTCAGGTTTTTTTCGCTGTTGATTTATGCATTTTTATTTTGATATAATGATTTATGAGCAATAATGTTTGATATGGTGTTGTTTATTACACATATAATTAATTCATTATTAATGTTTATTCCTCTAACAAATTGTAGAAAAACTTAATTTAAAAAAGAGAGAAAAAATTAAATTTTCATTAAATTCCATTCGGTCTCATTTTGCTATTAATTTTTGCATGCTAAGTCTCTTAAAAACCTACTATAATGATAATATTAAGTTATAATATATCAATGTTTATTTCGTTTCAATATAAAAACTTGTATCTTTTTGTTGATATTTTTTCTCATAAATAAAGAACATAAAGTTAAGAAATCCTCAGTAATTTTCCATAAAAAGTGAAATTTGCTATTTCATTTTCGCCTTTCAAAACAATTTAAATTCTGGGTATATCCGATCTTTCAATTTACTTATACTGTATTTCAAAATCGAAAATTTGTAATCGACCATATAAGTAAATTAAACTGTAATTCTAAAGCAACTGACCATAAACCTCCACCCATCAGAGACTACTCATGGAGTGCCCACCCTGCGCTGCCGAACACTGAGTATTAGTCACAACAACAAAATAAAAAAAATTTGTTTACTCACGGGGCGTTTACAATTAAACTTACGCTATTTAGAGCGATCTGCAGCTTTCATCAATTGAAAAGACAAAACATTTGGCAAGAGGACTAATAAAAATACATGAAAAAATGACTCACCACCACTGACGAAGCGAATAAGGGTGGTTTGGTTCTGCCTGTTATAACCAAGTGCCAGAGAACCACCCTTTTGATTATATATTGATTGTGATTCTGTGATATAACGAACCAAGTGGAGGCACTTTGTCCTGTAAAAGATTTTCCAAATGGGTAACAGGCATATGAGGTAACGAGGCATAACATTTATATGTTTAAAGGCCAAGATGTCTACAATCTCATTAGCTCCAAGATCAACATCGATCAAGATCAAGATCGTGGATTCCTTCTCGAATCCACGAAGTGGATTTGATAAGACAAGGACAGTCTTTTTAACTTTTTGAGAATAGTCTCACCATATTTTGTCCATCACACTTTGTCAATTGGTAGAGTGAAGAATGGAATTTTTACAATCAGACAAAACCAGATTTCATTTCCATGAGAAAGTAACATAATCGAATAAATTAACTCCATTGCTAGAACAATCACCATCATTTCTACAACCATCTAACTACCATTCCTACTACCCATCCTAGACATGTGCAGCTTCTAACTGGAATATTCTCTCGATAGTCTGTTGACATAGATAGACAGGAAGTTCTGTCAACTTGCTAACTTGGACAGAGAGATCAGTGCAGAGAAAGACACTGAGTAGATCTCCGAGACTCAAGATGGACAAGAGGTTTACTGCTCACTGTCTCTGGATCCAATACAAAATCAAAATTTTTGGATGTTTATCCACTTCAAGAGGCTGATAATTCAACAAAATATTAGGTACATCAAATATTATTCGTATAATTTTTTATTGGTTGTAAAGAAACCTGTGAGTTAAAACTCAATTCCATATGTCATTAAGAACAACCTTCTAATTTCTTTCAGGTCGGTGCCAGAGTCACAAATAACAATATTATTCGAAAATAAACCAAATTCACATTTCTTAGAGATTACACTCTCAATGCCTGATAAAAAGAGGGTAAATAGAGTAGGATTAATATGGATAGGATCAGAACATACCCTTAGGAGCCCCATGGAATAATTTAAAACTCCTCATAGCCCCAAATTGTAGTAGGCAATAAATCAAACTATTATCAAATGTTTTAAGCACTATTTAAGAAGACAACTACTATGGAAACTATGAAAAATATAAAGAAGGAATTGTGGCTTATCACAAAAATAATATTGATATAAAAACTGCATGCTATGATGACGAAAGTATAAAATTCAGTAAAATCAACCACATTAAAAAAACCTGAAACAAATTTAAAGGCATTTCAGCCAAGGAAAAAGGTATATAAAGATAATATCCAAAAATAAAAGTCAGAAAGAAAGAAAAGCAGGAGGAAAAGTCGGACTAAAATGGAGAAATGTCAGTTGTGGAAATTAGAAACATCATGGGGAAAATTACGAGATGTTCTGAGTGTAGTGCAGAGGAAGTAGACAAGTGGATGACGTGTGATTCTTTGGAACGTGGATTCCAAATTCTAAGCGACGATGAAATTCAGAGTACGAAAGAACTCATTAGTGACCTGAAAGAGGACGACGACGACGACATTTCTATCGAACTTTAGCTAATGAGGCATTTGCATGTTTTTGACACAGTGCTAAAATGAATGGTGGAGCGGCAGCTTAAATGTCACCATATTGGCTTGAACTATTCACCATCAAATAGTTAGAAGATTTAGCTGCAAAGAAATTAGTAAATACTGAGAAACAAATGACTTTGATATTAATACAGTACGTAAGTATACAAAATGTAAGCAACTTTGTTTTGAAACTAACTATAAGCAATTTGGGTTGTTTTTTTAAATATTTTCTGTCAATTATCCGTATATTAAATCGAGTTGATCGAGTCTGGTCCCATTTAATCCAGATAATCGAAATTCTACTAAATAATGTTAACGCTTAAGAATATTGCTGTCATTTCCTCGCATTAAGCAAAGTGAGAATTGAACTTGACAGCGAGTGATATAGCCATCATATAAACATCAATCGCCTGTTTTAAATAAATACTTGCTGTTTTACTTCGAAAGGAATTTTAAGGTAAATTATAGCGATTTTAAAATTTACCTTATTGTTTTTATCATTTATTGATCTATGTTTGTGATATGTAACTACTATGAAATATAGTTGCTCAAAAATTTATTTTCCTTCTTTTTTTTGAATATTATTGCGTATTGCAAAATTTTAAGTGACAATTTAAAGTAGAATTATAACAATTTAAATTATTTAAAAATATGATTGAGATCTTCAAAGAAAATCGAATTGAGTTAAAAATCAGAAAATCATACAAATACTATATATATATATATACACTGAAGTGACAAAAGTCATGGGATAGCAATATGCAAATTTTCAGATGGCAGTAGCATCGCGTAGAAACAGGTATAATGCGCAGTGTTTTCGCAGAGCTTTCATTTCTGTTCAAGTTATTCATGTGAAGAGGTTTTTACGTGATGATGACCGCACGACGGGAATTAACAGACTTTGAACGCGGAATGTTAGTTGGAGCTAGACGCATGGGTCATGCCATTTCGAAATCGTTAGGAATTCAACATTCCCAGATCCACTGTGTCAAGAGTGTGCCGAGAGTATGAATTTTCAGGCATAACATCCCACCATGGACAGCGCAGTGGTCGACCGCCTGCACTTAACGACCGAGACCGGCGACGTCTGCAAAGAGTCGTAAATTCTAACAGACAAGCAACACTGCGTCAAATAACCGCAGAAATCAATGTGGGACGTACAAGGGACTTGTCTGTTAGAACTGTGAGAAATTTGGCTTTCTTGGGCTATTCCAGCAGAAGACCGACTCGAGTGCCTTTACTGACAGAACGACATCGCTTGCAGCGACTCGTGGGCACGTGAGCATATCGGTTGGTCCCTAGATGAACGGAAAACCGTGGCCTGGTCCGGATGAGTCACGATTTCAGTTGGTAAGAGCTGATGGTAGGGTTCGAGTGTGGCGCAGACCCCACGGAGCCATGGACCCAAACTGTCAGCAAGGCACTGTTCAAGCTGGTAGTGGCTCCAATGGCGTGGGCTGCTTTTTCATGGATGACAATGCGCCATGTAACCGGGCCACAACTGTTCGCGATTGGTTTGAAGAACATTCTGGACAATTCCAACGAATGATCTGGCCACCTAGATCGCCCGACATGAATCCCATCGAGCATTTATGGGACATCATCGAGAGGTCTGTTCGTGCCCAAAAATCCTGCACCATCAACGCTTTCACAATTATGGACGTCTATCGAGACAGCATGGCTCAATATTCCTGCAGAACACTTCCAACGACTTGTTGAGTCCATGCCACGTCGAATTGCTGCACTTCGCCGGGCGAAAGGAGGGCCGACACGATATTAAGAGGTATCCCAGACTTTTGTCACTTCAGTGTATATGCAGAATGTGGAGTGTGTCCTTGGTTAAGTGTCTACTAAGAATGTCTTTTAATAATAGAATGAAAAACAAAAAATAGTGGCTAAAAATATCACGTACTTTAGTTTTTTCTTTTAAAAACATAATTTTTTAACAAAGATATATTCCTTGATTTTAATACTGAACATAAAATATTTTAATATTTTTTATCAAATTTTTACACGAACCCTTTCCTCTTCATAAGCTAGTCTAAACGTGAAATCAAATAATTAAAAATTGCCAGAAATGATATCAACATTTATATTCAAAATTTATTTGACCTTCTAAATATGACCTTAAGATTGAAAATAATATTTGGTTCCCCATTCCAGATTTTCATCGTAAGACAACGATCCAAAGACGTTCCAATCTCTTTAGTTTACCAAACTTCTTCCAGAAAAGGGTATCTAATACATATTTATGTGTTCCGCGTTTTGTGTACTACACCAAACAGAGATTAAGAAAGAAGAATACTTTGGTGGAAGAATGGTCCTTATTAGCATATGAAAAGAGGCCCGAGGAAAAATGACATTTCCTGTCCAAGACCTATGAATTTTGTCTACCTCAATATAAATAGTTTAAAATCCACTATCCTGTTATTTTTGCTATTATAAAGAGGAACCAATGGTTTACTGAAATAAAAAGAAAAAAAAAAAGGCAGAAATTAAAATTAATTGATCGCATTAAGCTAGGGATATTAATCTAATGAGCCTTAATCTGTCAGATAATGAAGACTTTCAGGAATCTCTCTCGAATATTTTGATTAAAAAATGCTTCCTTCCCCCATGGAACAGATGCGGAAAAAAAGGGAAGCAATTACCATAATTGTTTTCTTTGTTTGGAGAAAATGTGATTGTAAGCACTCGTTATTCATGCTGGAATTCAAAATAATTGATCATTATCGAATCCATTATTTATTTTTATACTTCATTTTTTTTCGTCGTCTTTTGTTTTCGGATGTCTTCATTTGTTATGTCACTTATTAAAAAAAAAAAGTTTTATGAAACAATTGACAGAAATTTTTCTGTTGTTCTTAAAAAATGTCAAAAAATGAGAACCTTTTATAATAAATTTTAATATTTTTGAATATGTATGGCATGATATGCAATTTTTTTAAAAAATGGGGAATCAATCGTTATGCAGAAAGTGTTATCCTGATCAGTTTTCTAAATTTTAATAGTGAACCAACTTATATCTTTTGCAGTGATAAATTATTCTTTGGTAAATTTTACCAATAAGTATCTTCCTGATGCAACCCCTGTTTGAATTTCTTTTACGATTAAACTCATATAAATTTTATATGATTTATTTTTTATGTTTGCAATGTGTAGAAACGACAGTTACAGTTTTCTTTTGTTCATCAAGATCTCGTGTTCCACATAGCAAAAGTTTAGTGGGCTGGGAGAGGAAGAAAAGTAAGTTTTTACCTTCCACCAGAACTTTCAGAGTTAAGTACCCTGAATTTATGGGTTGTAATAGAAAAACTACCGGAATTCTTCCACTCAGATAGTCCAAATGTATGCGAGGTTCCTGGTTTCTGAAATTACGAATCTGCATTGCTTGCTACCAGCAGATTCGAAATTTTTTTTTTTTCTTGCATACAGATATATGCATGTTATCATTGTACAAAAATAGCACACAGAGGCTAATATGTGTCTTTTAATTTTACAGATATTTCTTAATCCATTTACAGTGATTAATATGATAATAAATAAATGCAAAATTAGGTTTTTTTAATAGCAATATTAGCGTGTTTGTATAATTTTGTACATTCTGTATTAATTCTAAATTTTTTGGCTAAAGCCTTAAGACTTAATAGCCAAAATCAGGATTTTACTAAGTTTTACCGAGAAATTTATTAGTTTTCATTTATTGTAAAACATGACATTTATAATCCGTACAATATCAAATGGACAGATATTAAAACTTACAGACATTTTCTTTCAAACTCTTTATGATGCTTCCAAAGATTATTAAAGGTGACTCGTATGAAAATATAATGTTTTTATCATCGTATTAAAGAGATCAGTTTTAAGATGTTAATAATCCTTAATAGTTATCCTCAAAATTTCAATAATAATTAAAATGGATGGATAAAATACAAGAAATAGAAAAAAATTGTTCTTTGTTTATATTTATCTATCTATCCTCTGCACAATATACTAAATACATATATATATATATATATATATACTATTTAAATATATAATGTACATAACTGTATATACGATATATATTTAATTTCTTCTAGGGAATGTGTAATTAATTGTTATCTCACAGTCTCAATCAGAAGAATTACTAGGTTTTTTGTTAAATACATATACACTATGTGTCATACCAAAAACCAAGGAAAATAATAAATGAAAGCATTATTTAAGCAGTGATGCTTTCATTTTCGTAGAAAATGAAATAAAAAAAAATCTGTTTTTAAAAGCTGTTAAAAATAAAAAAATTCAAAATTCGTTTTTTAAAAGCTTTTTGGGTATGGAAACATTCCTAAAAGACACAAGTAATAATTTGTGGGAATAATCGATAAAAATAAACATTCCTCAAAAAATTACACTGGTTTGCGTTTGCAAAACTGTGGTTTGAAATTTTTAAATGAAGATGCTTTTTACAGAAAACCACATATACCAGATGCCTTATTTTTAATAAACTAATAACGTGTAATAATTAATTCAATATTTTACAATGTAATTAATATACAAAAACATTAAATTGCTTTTTACATTTGAAACATATAAGAATTAATTATTTAGTCTTAAAATATCGAATTCAATTATTTATACAATGCTGAAATTTAATTAAAATGTTTCTTTCATGATCAGAAATTTAAATTAAAATTTTAGCAGAAAGAAGTATTTTCTTATCTTTTCTAAATTATCTTTAATTAAATCAAAGTATATACTTAATTCCGTTTTATGTAGCCTATTTCTTTAGGCTACAAAAATTAATTCAATTCTTAACTAAAATTCTTATCTAATCATGCATAAACTAAAAGTGTATAATTTCCTGTAAAACTCTTTGATTGGAAGCAATTTATTTTTATATACCTTACTTTCTATTATTTAAATGAGTAAATTTAATTATATTAAAAAGGCATTTCTACTTTAATTGTTATATTAAAGGTTAATCGAAGTTAAAACATATTTAAAACAATTAATGCAAATGTTCTTATTTTATTTTTTGTTTTAAAATTATTTTTAATTTCAATTATTGTTTTTATTTTTACATAAAAAGTCTTAGTGTGATAATTAATGAAGCCCTTTTTATTTAAAATTAATACAATTAATGCAAATATATATCTTCGTCTGGATGTTTTGCACTATTTAATGTATTAAAGTAAATGTGAAGTTACATTAAAAGTTAAACATACAGATAGATGATCTCAATCTATCATTTCATACCTTGAAAATCTTGAAAAAAAGAATCAGAAAGGCTTTTCGTTGTAAAAGGACTTATAATTTTTAGACAAAATATTCTAATTTTCTATGTAGTGAAATAATACACAAAATATTTTACGCTATTAAAATTTGCTAATACTTTTATATGTAAAAAAGTTATTTCATTATCATTAGATTTCTAATATATCTCCTATTTCAGAAAAAGTGACAAACAGAAAAGCGAAAAAAAGTTAACTGAAAATCCAAGAATCCAAGCGAAAATATATACATTGTAAAATAATTAAAATGAATTTAAATGCCAATTAATGTACATACTTATTAAACATTTTTTCAAAATTTATATCAAAATTACATATATAAACTAAAAGGAATGTCACAATTATTTCTGCCACGGCCACAAGGAATTAACAGAAAATCAAAAGATGAACTGAAAAAAAAAAAAAAGGATTTAAGTAAATTCAAATATCCATTTAATGTATATACTTATTAAAAATTTATATCAAAATTACATATATAGACTGAAATAAATGTGACAATTATTTCTGCCAAAAATCAAAGAGTTAAAAAAGAGTTAACTGAAAATCAAAAAAGAGATGAACTTAAAAAGCGACAAACAAAATATATATTTTAAATGATTAAAATGAATTGAAATGCCCATTTAATGTATATACTCATTAAAAACTTTTAAATTTATATCAAAATTGCATATATAGACTGAAATGAATGTCAAAATTATTTCTACCATGGCCAGAAAAGAGTTAACTCTTTGATTTTCAGTTAACTGAAAATTGAAGACATGAACTGAAAAGCGAAAAAGAATATACATTATAAAAGGATTAATGTGAATTTAATTACCCATTTAATCTATATACTTATTAAAAAAATATTTACATTTAGATAAAAATTACTTAAGTAAATTAAAAATAAATGTCACACTTATTTCTACCACGGCCAAGAAAAGAATTAACTGAAAATCAAACAGAAGAACTGAAAAAGCGAAAAAAAAATTATTTAAAGGAATCTAAGTACCCATTTAATGTATATACTTATTAAGCATTTCTTCAATATTTATATCAAAATTACATATATAGACTAAAAATGAATGTCACAATTATTTTTACCACGGCCACGAAAGAGTTAACTGAAAATCAAAGAGATGAATTGAAGAAGCGAAAAAAAAATGTATTATGAATTTAAATACTCATTTAATGAATATACGTATTAAAAATTTTTTAAAATTTATATCAAAATTACATATCTTGACTAAAATGAATGTTAAAATTATTTCTTACCACGGCCATAAAAGGGTTAACTGAAACTGAGAGTCAAAAAGAGTTAACTGAAAATCAAAGAGATGAACTGAAAAAGCTGAAAAAAATATACATTTTAAAATGATTAAAGGCAATTTAAATGCCCATTTAATGTATATACTTATTAAAATTACATATATAGACAATGAACGTCACAATTATTTCTATCATGGCCACTTTCAAGTATATAGCGCATATTTCTTCGCTTTGCTATCCATGTAATATATATCCTGAGTAAAGATGTTACGTATCTTAATCACATTTTGTACGTATGGCTGAAACTAGGGTTTTACATTCAGAGAATTTTTATGGTTCTACATTAAAGAAGAGATATTTTTAGAATGCATTTCCTTTTCACAAAGGAAGAGACAGTTGAGTGTTTTTCTTCGTCCTAAGGGAGTGTACTTGTGTCTTATCGAAAAAAGAAAGATACATTTTGTCTCAGAAATACGCAAAGTATTATAATCCTATTTCATTTCAGAGGGGAAAATTTCCCCACCTTTGATATGAAATACATAGGATTTATGACGCTGTTTTGAATCCATAAAAATATCGTGATGATTTTTTTTTTTTTCAGAGAAATTCGTTTTGGAAGGAGGGAATTTTGTGTTTTATGACTTTGTTTCACAGTTTTTTTTTTTTTTTTTTGAAGGAAATGTTTTTTGGCATATGAGTTAGGAAGTATCTTTACATCAAGAAAAGAAACACTTTCCTCTGTTTTTTTGTGAAATTGTTAAATATATATTTTTTTTAAAAATATTTTACACGTAAGTACTTTTAAACTAGAAAATAATTTGTTTCATGATATGTGAATATACCAATGTGTCGTATTCGATTGATTAAACATTTCCTATTTACTTTTAAATTTTTACATATCAATACCTTTCCGAATCTATATTTGATAGTAAGATATCTATGTGTAAAAAAAAGAATAATATATGAATAATAAATGGGAGAAAAATGAATTTATGTGATAATGACACTAAAAAGCGCATAAAAATGTTTTAAGAAGTTTACAATATTTCAATAAATTCCAATATTTTCGTGGTTAAAATATATAATTTACAGTACTATCTAGTGGCAAGTAAATGTTGTTAAAAAATAATGAGTCGTGATATAGTTACTAATCATGTCTTACTGTAAAGTAATTACGATATTATGAATGTTCTTTTTGGAGAACTTGGTTAATATCCCAGTCTTCCTTTTTAAATGTGTGTACCTGCATCAAAATTACATATATAGACTAAAAAGAATGTCACAATTATTTCTGCAACTGCCACTAAAGAGTTAACTGAAAATCAAACAGAAGAACTGAAAAGACAAAAAATATACAATGTAATGTAATTAAAGGGAATTTAAATACCATTTAATACACATACTTATTAAAAATTTCTTTTAAAATGTATATCAAAATTAGATATATAGACTAAAATGAATGTCACAATTATTGCTACCATGGCCACTTTCTAGTACAGCACATATTTCTTCGCTTGCTATCCATGATGCTTCCTGAGTAAAATGTTACTTATCTTAATCACATTTTGTAACGTATGGCTGAAGCTAGCTTCTTACTATAAATTCAGAGCATTTTTATGGCTCCCACATTAAAGAAGATATTTTAGAATGTATTTTCTTTTCACAAAGGAAGAGGATTGTGTTCAGTGTTTTTCTTCGTCCTCAGGAGAGTACTAGTGTCTCGCAAAGAAAGAAAGGACAATTTTGTTCAAGAAATGCGCAAGTATTATAATCCTATTTCATTTCGGAGGGGAACATTTCACCTCCTTTGCTATCAAATACATATTTTTTATGGATTCAAAACAGAGTCATAAATCCTATCAGGATGATTTTTTTCCCAGAGAAATTGATTTGGAAGGAAGGAATTTTGTTTATAAAACTTTATTTCACAGTTTTTTTTTTCCCCTTGAAGAAAATGTTTTTGGCATATGAGTTAGAAAGTAACTTTATATCAAGAAAAAGCAAAACTTCTTTTTTTTGTGAAATTGATACATATATATTTTTTTCTTGAAAAATATTTTACACTAAGCATTTTTAAACTAGAAATATTTTTACTTTATGTGAGTATAACAATCGGCCATATTTGATTGATTAAACATTTCATATTTACTTTAAATTTTTTAGACATATCAATACCTTTAAATCCTTATTTGATAGTAAGATATCTTTGATGAGTAAAAAAAATAAGAATATTTGAATAATAAATAGTAGAAAAACTTAATTTATTTGGTAATAATGGCATTAAAAAGTGCAGAAAAAGTTTTTAAGAAAATACAATACTTCAGTAAATTTCAATATTTTCATGCTTTAATTAATTATGTGGTGGCAAGTGAATATTGTTAAAATAATGAATTATTATATGGTTCCTAATAATGCCTTACTGTAAAATAATTAAGATATTATGAATAATATTTTTTGAGAACTTGGTTAATTCACAATCTTTCTTTTTTAAATATGTTTACACGTATTTTATTAATGTGCTAAACTTAAAAATATTTCAATAAATTCCAATATTTTCATAATTAAAAAATATAATTTACTGCATTATCTAGTGGCAAGTTATATTGTAAAAATAATGAGTTATAATATGGTTCCTAATCATAGTAATGTCTTACTGTAAAGTAATTAAGATATGAGAACTTGATTTAATCTGAAATCCTTTTTAAATGTGTGTACATGTATTTTATTATTGTACTATACTTAAAAATATTTCAATAAATTCCAATATTTTCATAATTAAAAATATAATTTACTGCATTATCTAGTGGTAAGTTATATTGTAAAAAATAATGAGTTATAATATGGTTCCTAATCATAGTAATGTCTTACTGTAAAGTAATTAAGATACGAGAACTTGATTTAATTCGAAATCCTTTTTAAATGTGTGTACATGTATTTTATTATTGTACTATACTTAAAAATATTTCAATAAATTCCAATATTTTCATAATTAAAAAATATAATTTACTGCATTATCTATTGGTAAGTTATATTGTAAAAAATAATGAGTTATAATATGGTTCCTAATCATAGTAATGCCTACTGTAAAGTAATTAAGATATTATGAATAAAACTTTTGAGAATTTGGTTAATTCCCTATCTTCCTTTTAAAATATGTGTGCACGTATTTTATTGACTATACTTAAAAATATAGAAAACAAAACTTATTTTTAAGCGTGGTATATTATTTTTATAGTTTGTGTCTTAATGTTAAAGTTCTTAAAATGATATACACTTTATATTGCTGCTAGACTTTTGAAAATGTTTTGTTAGTTTAAAAAAATTCAGATAACAGACTCTTTTTATGAGTCTGATTATATGATAACTTTATACATTTAAATGCAAAACATTATTTTAAATAAGTTAAATTTGTTATTTTAAGGAGGAAATAAGTAATTTCTTTTTAAAAAAATGAAGAACACTGGAAATTTTATATCTAATCTATTATTCATAACGTCCCCTATTTCTCAAGATGTTAATCCATATGCACAGTAGTCCGTGAAATGTGTTCTGTAACTGCCATTGATTTAGTTCTCGTAATGTACACGGTGTCTCTTAACTTAATAAGATTAGGTAATGCCTTGCATTCATTTACTCCAGAATAACCAGGGAGTTAATTCCCTCAGTAAAATTCAATTTCGGAGAAGTCAACTAGTTAATTTAATGGAACACTAAGTTTAAGACGCAGTTATTTCCTATTGTATGGTAAGAAGTATTATCAAGCGGGTTCATATGATATACCTATAAACTATAGATAACAGCTAACCATAGTCCAAATTATTAAAGAAGAGTAATACACATCATTAAATTGAATAAATCTTTAACTTTAAATCTTAATCTTTATTGAATATTACTTCTTGCAATATTAAGGACATCAATACTATTATGCATATTATCATTATATTACATCGTACAATATTAAGAACATCAGTACTGTTACGCATTTTATTATATTACTTCTTGCAATTTTAAGAACATCAATACTGTTATACATATTACTATTATATTATTTTTTGCAGATATTGAGGACATCAATACTGTTATGCATATTATTATTACATTACTTGCATTATTAAGGACATCAATACTGTTATGCATATTAACATTACTTTTGCAGATATTAAGGATATCAATACTATTAAGCATATTATTATATTACTTGCAGATATTAAGGACATCAATACTATTAGGCATATTATATTATTTTGCAGATATTAAGGACATCAATACTATTATTCGTATTATTATTATTATTATTATTATATTACTTCTTGCAATATTAAAGACATCAATACTGTTATGCATATTATTATTATATTACTTCTTGCAAAAATATTAAGAATATCAATACTATAATTCATATTTTTATATATTAAAGGCTCGAGTTATTAGATGTATCTATACGTTTTTCTATGGACATTGAATAAAATTCAGCAAAAGTTATTATAATGTCCTCTGGTTAGAAATTGGGATTTAAATCTTAAGCTAAATTATTGTCTTTATCAAAAATGTGCGAGATTTGAAGAAATGCTTGATAAAAGTTTTAATTTCTAAAATCGAAGCTTTAAAACCTTTTACTTGCCAATTCATCTGAAAAAGCGTGTTTCCGACTTCAATTAGAGAATTTTCATGAAATAAAAATCTTTTCTTAGAAAAAAATTATTATTTTGAGAGATTAAAAAAATTAATTGTGCAACTAAATGTAACATTAAAAAAAAAAAAATTTCAGCATATTTTTTATCACACTCAAAAAAATTCTATTCTCGTTAATTTACCGATCTAGAAGAATTATCATTAAAGATGGTGCATTTTCAGAAATGGTGGGGATTTTTTATGTGGTGGTTTTCTATACATAATTGATTTTCCACAACTATGTGTTTTTCTCTATATGAATGGATCCGATATATTTCTACGTATGAATGAATAACTTCTTCATTCAGTGTATATCTTTTAATCTTAGGAGTACATTGTGATTGTAATTATGATATTTAAGAAATTGTCATGATAGGATATACATTTTTTGTATTATTTTTAAATAATATTGAATCATTATTCATTTGTTTCTCATAATTAAAATCTATTATGCATATTATGAATAAAATAAAATGCAGTAAATAATATTTAATCAAATATTACAATAATATGCAATTTAGTTAAAAAAAAAGTTTTATATTGTATTATTGTAAATAAAAACTTAATAACCATAAATGTAATATTTGAACTAAAAGAAAAATAAATTTGTTACTTCAAAAAGGTACAGTCATTCTAAATAAATTTTTCTTCGGTTTATTCAATTTATACAAA
Source organism: Caerostris extrusa (assembly GCA_021605095.1). Lineage (NCBI taxonomy): Eukaryota > Metazoa > Arthropoda > Arachnida > Araneae > Araneidae > Caerostris > Caerostris extrusa. The sequence continues at coordinate 23,206 of BPLR01016228.1, read as the reverse complement.
CTCTATGAACCCGTACAACTTACTATTCTATTTAGTAGGACAAATAATGAAACAACTTTATAGTTCAGAGTTTGAGGCAAAAATCAAAAGTCGCTCAAGCGCCTGTCAATGTATTGAAATTAAATGTAAAAGTTACACTTTTTCTATAAAGGTGCTTGTTACGAATTTTATACAAACTTCCTAATTAGAAAATTATATCGATTGCAGCACGACCTAACGTGTCCAATTTTGAATCTAACTCCCCCAAACACACACAAAAATTCATCAAAATCGGTCCAGACATTTAAGAGGAGTTTAATGACACACGTACAGAAAAATTAAAAATATAAAGATGAAATTTAAACAAGTAATAAAAAAAAAAAAAAAAATTAAGTCAATTCCAACTTTTTTTCCTCCTATATTGCAGAAAATCCTTTATAAATAATTTTCATTCATTTTGTAAAGCTTTATCTGGCGCCATCTATTGGTAGATACTTGCAACTTAAATCTACAAAAAACTAAAATTAATTAATTAAATTTAATTAATGAATTAATATTTGAAAAACTATATCAGCATCCAATGTCATCCACTGCAAGTTAATAAAAATGTATTTGAACTTCAGTGGATGAATAAAAAGTATTTTATGAAAGAGTGAAAATTTGAACAAGATATATATAGGGAGATTTGGATAAGATATTTGGGATTTTGAATAAGATATTTGGGATTTTGAATAAAATATTTGGTATTTTGAATAAGATATAGATAGGGCTAATAGTAGAAATTTAAAAACAAATATTATTTAACAACAAAAAAATAGAAAAAAATTTTTTTACAAGTCACATTTGCAAGCAATACCAATACATCCCATAGAAGTATGTAGGTATAAACATTTTTTTAACAAAATGCACTTATGCCTCACTTAAATATGAATAATGAAAAAAAGAATTTCTATGAAATTCAGGTAGATTTTATTGTAACAAAAGGTTTTATCTCTATATAGTATTTTTGTTAAGAAGAAATAAACATTCTCAAAGACAACTTTAAAATCTCTTAAAATAGCTTTAATTTTTAGATGTTAAAATAAATACTAATATATTGCAGAGTTTTAATTTAGAAATAAATGAAATTAAAAAGTTTAAATATTAAAAATTATTACATTTAAATCACAATGATTTTTATTACTTTTTTTATTTGCAACAATTATTGTTGCTATTTGCTTCACAAATAAGTTATTATTATATCATTGCTATCATTTAAAAATTGTCTTGATGAAATAATTTTATTCTATTTACCGTAAAAAATAGATTTAATAGAAAAACTCAATAGACAAAAGTTAAACATTAAATATCATTTAAGTCACAATGATTTTTAATACTTTTTTTTTTTTACAACAATATTATTATGGCCATTTGCTTAACAAAAAAAATTATTATTATATCATTGTTATCATTTCATCATTTAAAAATGTCTGTATGAAATAATATTTTATTTACTGTAAAAAATAATAGGAAAACCTATTAGAAAAAAATATTAAATATCATTAAAATTTAAATCACAATGATTTTTAACATTGTTTTTTTTTTAAATTTACAACAATATTATTGTTGTCACAAAATGTTATTATATCACAAAATGTTATTATATCATTGCTATCCTTCCATCATTTAAAATTGGGAAATATTTTTTTTGAAATTTTATTTACTGTAAAGAAATAGACCAAATAGAAAAACTCATTAAAAAAAATAGTCCAACATTAAACATCATTTAACACTTAACCATTAAACATCCTAAACATCATTAACTTTAAAAGAAAAAGATTTTTTAAAAATAATATTTACATTTATTGTACCCAAAATAATTTAAATCAATAATTAGTCATAATCTTTTATCTTTTTTTGCGAGTTTAAAAACAGCATGCAAAAAGTAATGCCACCTTTTATTTATCGATTAGACAAAACAATAGGTGACTCTCAATATCAAATAACTCAGTGTTTTGCTGAAAGCTTTTTTCAAAGTCGATGATAGGGGCAACTCGTGGAGTTCCTTATTGGTATCTGGCAACGCCTTCCCAGATAACAAGGCCGGAGGGATGAATTGGGAGATGGCATGTGACGTCACTGCAAGCAGGTGTACTTGTTTGGGAACAACTTACTTTGATCAAACAGCAGCGAATATATATATATATATATGGCATTTCATTTCATTTTGTTTTGTCTCCGGCAATTGTGTTTGGTTTTTATCTTCCACAAACTTATTGTAATACAAGGGCTTTTCCAGTCAGCATCATTTTATAACTCAATGTTTTACTTTTAATGCAATATTTTTAATAAAAGTTAATTCTTTTCTATTAGAGAATGAATTTATTTTCAAAAATTTACATATTTTTATAAATGTATGAAATCTCCGAACAGAAGATTTTGTAGAACAAAATAATACCAAGCGTTAGTAGTATCCCTCTAATATTAACAGATTAGAACTATTAACCTGTGTTTCTCCAATATGCATCAAAAGAGCTCCGAAGAATTATTTGAAAAATTGATAATAGGTTAACGAATATATACTTGAAGGTAATAATAATTTAAAAAAAAAATGGTAATAGTTTAACGAATATCTACTTGAAGATAAGAATAATTTTTAAAAAATGATAATAGTTTAACGAATATCTACATGAAGGTAAGACTAATTTCTAAAAAGTTGATAATAGTTTAACAAATATCTACTTGTAGGTAAAGCAAATGCAGGTTCTGCAAAATGCGGTTCAACGTAAACTAAACTGGTGTAAATTGTATATAAGAAGCAAATATAATTTTACTGAGTTGAAAAATAATTATATAGAGAAAAACTATGAATAGTTACAAAAAGCTCAAATTAAAAATCAAAAATTGGTATTTCACTATTGGTCCTATTGAAATAAATGTTCTGACTTTCTCTCTATAATAATTAATCATAAATTATTTAACTTCGCATAATTTTGTACATCTACATTTATATAAGGTGCTCTTTTAATTAAATTTTCACTTTGAAACCCTTATAAGTTGAAAATATTAAACCCTGAATACACAAAACTTAAAATTGTATAAAGAAAGTCATAGAATTTTGTAGGCTACCAAATAATTTTAATTTAAAATGATTATTTTGATTTTATTAAAATACTTAAAAATGCTTTTTAATCATTAAAAATAATCCTGTTATAAACTTTTGAACACTTTTTTAAATTTGTACAGTATCCAGTTTTTATAAATATTTTTTTATGCTTTGAGTTAAAAAAGAGTTTACTTATTGGTATGTTGAATACTCACTTCTTCTAAGTAGATATTTAAGGCATAGCACCGCATAAAAGGATAATATTTTATTTATAAAAAAATAGAGTTTCCTTTAGCATGTGTCTAGAAACTTTTTATTTACATAAAATTGTTGGTTTACTGCTTACTGTTTTTTATGTCCCCAACAGTAAATTCTTCTCAATTTTTTTGGACGTGAGTTAAACATGGGCAAAAATTATTGTTTATTTTAACTTTGAAATTCAATTGCCATTTTCCAAAAGTCGCACATTGTAATTGCGAAAATAAAAACGAACTGCAATACAGATCGTTCAGAAAAAGTATATGGTTTCATCGCTTTATTTTCATATAAGTGTGATATGAATATAAATAACTTGATCAAAGGACAAAAAATTATTGGACATGAGGTAGGCTTATGTAAGCTAAAAGTGAAAAAAAAATAATAATAATTTTTTAATTGGAATACTTAGGTTTTAAAAATGAGGATTTGAAATTAACCAACTAAAATATATATATGTTTTACACATAAAAAGAAAAGTTAAAAAAAAAAACAACGTATCTGAAATGTGTGCAATCTTATTCGTTCACTGATATATATATATATATCTGTTTTTTAGAATTTAATAGGAATATAATGATTTTCATAAAATAATTTTAAAAATAAATCGAATTTTTTTTAAATACTTTATTATGTACATTTATTGTAAAATATGAACAATAGAATATTATGTTTAAATATATGTTTAAATAATTTATATGTTTAAATAATTATCTTTGCTATCAAACAAAAAAGAAATATGCAAAATTATTTGAAAATTCAAAGAAATATGCTTTGATATGGTATATAGAAATATGCTTTGATATGGTATATAGAAATATGCTTTGGATATGGTATATAGAAATATGCTTTGATATGTATATAGAAATATGCTTTGATAAAACTGGTATAGAAGTTTTGTTAAAAGAAAGAATAGTATTTTTTTAAAGTTAATGAACATAAATTAAAGATATAAAAATTCGATAAATTTGATTTCAATAAAATAAATTATTGTTTAAGTTACCTTAATGTATAAAATGTACGAATATTATGAACTATCAAAAAATGCATGAACTTTTCTTTGCCAGCATGTTAATGCAAAGTAAGTGTCTCCAAACATTTATTTACCTTTCAAACAGTATGCCAACTGTGATTAATTTTGTAGATTTACAAGCAAATCGTTGTAGTGACACTTTTCACAACATATTCTCACTTTCTCTCACCTCCGAATATTTTGAATGAGATTGCCAAGTGCTTAAGATATTTGCTAACTGAAGCAGATTAATGCGACTCGATTTCCTGAAACTGTCGTCGTGTTTCATTAAGTGGGATTAAGAAATCCACTAAATGTCTAATCTCAGAAGCTCATTTTTGAAGAAATATTTTTAAATATTAAGTAATTTAGGGATCATTAGAATATAGCAAAGGTCGTAATATTTTTAAATGCGGGTTAAATAGTTCTTTAAGTAATTTATTTTTGGATGTACGAAATGGAATAGCTTCCTATGCTATTAATTTATTTTTTATAGCTTGTTTATTTATATTAGTCAAGTTTATTCAATATATTTAAATTCGGAATCGTTAATTCATAACATGCGTCATCAATTTATATAGGATTATTTTAGTTTTAAAATTCAGTTTCGATTTCGGTAATATAAAAGTATAAAAACATGTAGTAATATAAAATTTAAATTATATTTTATTAATAATTATTAAATTATTAATAAAATTATGATTGTGATATAAAATTATAATTAGTTAAATTAGCTATAAATTTAAATTAGTTAAATTAGCTATAAATTTAAATTAGTTAAATTAAACTAATTTATTATGTCATTTAAGTTGCATAATCTTAAAGATTATGCAATTTATTAACATAATAAATGTATTAAACTTTTAGTATATAATCCAGTCATTGATTTGCAGATTTTCTAGTAAACTAATAAAAAGGTTTAAATTATCATTATTATTATAATTTTGCTCAAAATGTCAAATTTTTAAATTAAACAGTGTTTTGGGGTAATTTTAAAATTTGTAATTAATAGTATATATATATATATATATATATATATAAATGTTGTACACATAAAAGAAAAGTTAAAAAAAAAGTTTTTTTGAAATGTGTACAACGTTATTTGTTCACTGAAATATATTTTATATTTGGGTTTTAAAATTTAATATTAATATAAAGATTATTGTATAGTTATATAATAAATAAAACTAATTTTCTTTAAATACTTTATTATGTACATTTATTGCAAACAATTCTATTGTTCATCTGTTTAAATAATTGTTTTTGTTATCAAACAAAATAAGGAACATCCAAAATTATTTGAAACTTCAAAGAAATATGATTTGATATGAAATGATAAAACTGGTATAGAAGTTTTGTTAAAATAAACAATAGTATTTTTAAAATTAATGAACATAAATTAAAGATACACAATTCGATAGATTTGATTTCAATAAAATAAAATTAATACTTTATTTTTCTTAATGTATAAAAAAAAAAGTATGAATATTATGAACTACTAAAAATGTATGAACTTTCTTTACTCCCTTGCTAATGCAAAGTAAGTGTCTGCAAACATTTATTTACCTTTCAAACAGTATGTCAACTGTGATTAATTTTGTAGCTTTAAAAGCAAATCGTTGTACTGACACTTTTCAAAACATGTGCTCACTTTCTCTCACCTTCCGAATATTTTGAATAAGATTGCCAAGTGCTTAAGATATTTGCTAACTGAAGTGGATTAATGCGATTCGATTTCCTGAAACTGTCGTCGTGTTTCATTAAGTAGGATTAAGAAACGCAGTAAATGTCTAATCTCAGATGCTCATTTTGAAGAAAAATTTTTAATATTCAGTAATTTGTGGATCATTAGAATATAGCAAAGGTCTTAATATTTTTAAATACGAGTTAAATATTTCTATAAATAATTTTTTTTTTTTTTTTTTGTACGAAATGGAATAGTTTGCTATTTTATTAATTTATCTTTTATAGTTTATTTATATTAGTCAAATTTATTGACTACAAATTGGAAATCGTTAATTCAAAACATGCATTCATCAATTTATAAAGGATTATTTTAGTTTCAAAATTCAGATTCGACTTCGATAATATAAAAGCATGTAGTAATATAAAATTTAAATTGTATTAATAAAATTATAATTGTGATATAAAATTAAAATTAGTTAAATTAGTTATAATTATATTATAAAATTTATTATGTTATTTAAATTGCATAAGATAATAAAGATTATGCAATTTATTAACATAATTAATGTATTAAAACATTTAGTATATAATTCAGTCATTGATTTGAAGATTTTCTAGTAAACTAATAAAAGGTTTAAATATTATTATTATTACTATTTTGCTGAAAATGTCACATTTTAAAATTATTTAATGTTTTTGAGTAATTTTAAAATTTGAAATTAAGTGTATATATATACATTTAAATGTTGTACACATAAAAAAAAAGTTAAAAAACAAAGTTTTTTAAATGTGTACAACGTTATTCGTTCACTGAAATATATTTTATTATTTGGGTTTTAAAATTTAATATTAATATAAAGATTATTATATAATTAAATAATAAATAATAATTTTCTTTAAATACTGTATTATGTATATTTATTGTAAACAATTCTATCGTTCATCTGTTTAAATAATTGTTTTTGTTATCAAACAAAATAAGGAACATAAAAAATTATTTGAAAATTCAAAAAGAAATAGGTTTGATGTGAAATGATAAACTAATGTTTTGTTAAAAGAAACAATAATATTTTTTTAAAGTTAATGAACATAAATTAAAGATACAAAATTCGAAGATTTGATTTCAATAAAATAAAATTAATACTTTATTTATCTTAATGTATAAAAAAGTACGAATGTTATGAACTACTAAAAATGTATGAACTTTCTTTACTCCCATTTTAATGCAAAGTAAGTGTCTCCAAACATTTATTTACCTTTCAAACAGTATTCAACTGTGATTAATTTTGTAGCTTTAAAAGCAAATCGTTGTAGTGACACTTTTCAAAACATGTGCTCACTTTCTCTCACCTTCCGAATATTTTGAATAAGATTGCGGAGTACTTAAGATATTTGCTAACTGAAGCGGATTAATGCGATTCGATTTCCTGAAACTGTCGTCGTGTTTCATTAAGTAGGATTAAGAAACGCAGTAAATGTCTAATCTCAGATGCTCATTTTGAAGAAAATTTTTTTAATATTAAGTAATTTAGGGATCATTATAATACAGCAAGGGTCATAATATTTTTAAATACGGATTAAATATTTCTTTAAGTAATTTATTTTTGGATGTTCGAAATGGAATAGCTTGTTATGTTACTAATTTATCTTTTATAGCTTGTTTATTTATATTAGTCAAATTTATTTGAGACATTTAAATTCGAAGTCGTTAATTCATAACATGCCCCATCAATAGGATTATTTTAGTTTTATAATTCAGTTTTGACTTTTTTAAAAATAATAATATAAAATTTAAATTATGTTAATAAAGTTATGATTGTGATATAAAATTATGATTATGATATAAATTTATACTTAAATTAATTATAATTATGGTATAAAATTTAAATTAGTTAAATTAATTACGTTATTTAAATTGCAATAATCTTAAAAATTATGCAATTTATTAATCTAATTAATGTATTAAAACATTTAGCATACTATTCAGTCAAAGATTAAATGAATTTCTGGCAAACCAATAAAAAGGTTTAAATAATTATTATTTCCCCAAAATGGAAATTAATTAATTCTTTTCAGTTTGTATTATTTTAAATAGAGTAATTTAGGTTTAATTTGTATTGCATATTGAAATAAATAAGGTCATTTTATGTAGCATTGATGAAGACAACTTTTAAAAAGCATTATAATTCGGAAAATAGATGAAGTTTAAAACAGAAATATTAACACGAATGGGCGATCACAGCCATCACGAGGAATATAAGTTGCGATGTAAATCATAAATCATGTTTCATTAATGAAAATCTCAAAAATACATATATAGGGTCCGACATAGAGTGGATAAGAAAAGGGGTGTGGAGTAACTTTGTAGGAATTTTTTGAGGTGACAGCACTTAATACTAGGAATCATCAATAACCTAACTATATACCTTACTTTCTTGCAAATCATTCTCCTTGGTTTGCTGTAGGTCCAACAGCGCAGTGGGGTTCTTTGCGTTCCAACATGTACATTCAACAAGCCAAGTACATTTTACTAGACCAATATGTTACTAACTCTTTGTTGCATATCCCAGATGGTGGGCTGAGTCATTACCTGGTTTTCACACTCGTAGACCATAATCCCTTAGGCTTCTTTTTAAGTGACATAATAAATTACACCTTTATGGAACCTGTACAGACACCGGAGGATCTTTAAGTATATATCTTCTGATATTTGAGACGTTTTGATAACAGAACAGGGATTCTTTGGATTCAAAATGATGGTAGTCGTATATTTTACTATAGTAATATGTTACTAAACCCATGCTACATATCCCAGGTGGTGGGTGGGCCCATCATTTTTCTACACTCGTCGACCATAATCCTTTAGGTTTCCTTTTAAGGGACATAATAAACTGCACCTTTATGAGACCTGTAGAGACACAAGAGGATCTTTAAGTATTCATCTTCTGATATTTTCGAGAGCGCGTTTGAAGATTGTTGGGGATTAAGCAATAACTTCCATGATGACAAGTTCGTATAACACCAGTAATAATCTTTTATTGTATTTTCCTGCATTATAGCACATGTTATTTTTGTTATAAATATGTATTGAAATAAATGCCTTTTATATTCGTTATTGCACTTCGTGGCTCCCATTTAACGTCAGATGTTCTTTAAATATTTTCCAATCATCACTGACCTGGAGTGCACCAATTTGTCATTCACTTCACCCCTGTGTCTTCCTATATATGTTAAAATATAACGAAATCGCTAAATATTATGTAATGCTTTTTTTTTATCCTAAATTTAACCAAAAATTACTTATTATTTATCTTTTCATTAAAAACGTATAAGTATTTTTTTAAACTTAACAATCTTCTTTAAATTACATGTTATATATTGCATATATTTCAATTCTGCACTTTTATTTTAATGATTGTTTCTTTGCAAACACTTTCTATATTTTTAATAAAAAATGTTTATATGATTTACCAATTTATGTTTCAAGCGGATATACAAACATTCGTTGCAATATGCATATTTGAAGTCGGGAATATTATATTATAAATTAATATTTAAATTTATTCTATATGAATAATATTTGTTTTAGAATGATTAAAAACTTAAGGAAAATATATGAAAATTTCAAAGGATAGCAATAGAAATATGATCATAAAAAAATAATCTCAGAATATTTCCATTATGCATATCAATTTAATATCTTAATAATAAGATATATTCTATTTTTACCAGCAAAAATGTTAAAATCTTCAGAACAGCTTAATATTAAAATATAATATTGATAATTATTTATATGTTAAACATTTTTTCCTTATCTTAATTTTCGGTCCTAATATTTAAAATATAATAATAAAATAATAAAATTCCTAATATATAAAATTTTAAGAACTTTATATTAATTTATGTTTATAATAAAAATATATATTAAATAAGAAAATTTTCAAACAATTTTTAACATTATGGGAGTTTTATAATCAGTCTTTTCTGTGAAATTTAAACATCTTAATTAAAAATATCTAGGAAATTTAATTAAAATATTAAACTAATATAGAAACTGTTATCTAATAAGACATGGAATAGAAAATTTTTAAACTGTCATTTGAGATTTTTTACAATGAAAAGAGGAGTCTAATTTTTGAAGTTTTTGGGAAAAAAGATTTTGAAATGGAAGTTTTAAATAATAAGGTTAAATTTAAAAAAAAATTTAAATTATTAAATTTTAAATTAAAATTTTAATATTTTTTTAATTAAATTTTAAATTTAACAAAAAATTTAATAAAAAATTGTGATTAATTTTTGTGAACAATGAAATTAACAAATATTAGTCCTGATGATTCAGGCAACTATCTATATTTCATAATTTTGCATATGATTCAGCATATCATCTCATAATGACATAGTAGTATTAAACATGCCTCCTGATTAAATGCTCTAATGTTGTTTGTTTTGAAAGCTTACTGCCCAAAAATATTTCATTAAAAAAGGGAAAAAATAAACGGCATTTTAAGACAAAAATAATTTTTAGTAATTAGTCATCTAAAATCAATTTATCTTATAATCTTTATCTTAAATCTTATCTATAATCAATTTTATCTCAAGTCAACTAGAGTTAATCTTAAAATTTCCTCATTTGAATATTCTATTCTTAATTAGAGAATAATATGATAAACTTCAATAAGTGGATATTTTTCTTGTTAATTGAAAAGAAATATTACTGAATATATAATAAACGATTCTTTAATGAAAACTATAAATTCTAGATGAATATTAATTTTTAATTTTTTAACTTAAATACTTTTATTGTTTTTTCAATAAAAATATTTGTTAAGATTTAGGAATTTAATTAGTTATACTTTTTAGTCTAGCTTTCTGGCGCTAGGTGCCATAAGTTTCAGGTTCGAGTCCCGGCAGTTCCAGGGATGTTTGTAGTGATTCGGAATCCACTTTAAACCTTAGGCCATGGTCTAATATGACTGTAGAGGGTTGGGTGCAGGTATGACAATCTTACCCCGTAAAAAGAAAACAATATTTCATGTTCGGAATCAGGCTGAAGGCCTTGACCCACCATGGGGTTAATTATCAGACAATTTACGTTTATAGCAATAGTAATTGAACTTAACAAAATCAATCTGAGTGCCGGTTGCAATTTTCCTATTTAAATAAGTAGTTTTATATAATTTCCAGCCTCAAGATGCCTTATGTTCAACCTCTATATTTGCTATTTTTAGACATAAATAGATTTTTAAGGTATACATTTCGGTTTAAGGCCTGTTAGCCAGTGACTAGCGCTCTGAGACACAGTCCTCGGGTTCGAATACCGGCGTGCCATGGGCACTTGTAGTGGTTCAGAATCCACTTTAAACCGTGGATTCCCGGTTTTATTATGACTGCAAGATCGTAGGACTGACAACCCTACTCCGTAAAAGAAAACATCTCATGTCTCGAAATCGGGCAACAGGCAGACGACTTGGCCCACCATGGGACTGTTGCACAATTAATAATGATGATAATGACGATGATAATACTATTTAGTATTTTAAGTAATTTCCACAATCCATGATTTTTAAAACCACACTGAGACAATTACCATTCTGAAAGTACTTTGCATCATTTTATATTTCGAAATGCTGTAAATATTTAAGCAATTCAAATAAAACCATTGTATTGTTGTGCAATCTATGAAATTGTGCAACCATTTAGAAAGAATCGGCATTCTAATTACCGAAAACTATATAAAAAAATCAAAAGAATTAAACATTAAAATAAATCCGCCTTTAATGAAAATACTAAATAACTTTTAGTAGATAGTAGTTATTTTAGATTTTCAGATCAACAATTGCAATCGGTGATTGTAATAATTCTGCACTTATTTTCTCATGATTTTTGTCATTATTTGGAAAGGATATTGAATCCCAAAGGAAGTCCATTATTTGCCGAATAGAAAAAGCTTCCTATTCCGATATTATGTTGCTTTCTACAAAGAAGTGTTTTATCTGCCACATTCTCTTAACATTTTTTGCCATACAATGGGCCAGCTCATCCGATGCCTAGTTTCCCACGTTGCTATGGAATTCAATGGTACAAATAATGTTATCTAGACTAAATAGATAAATTCTTGCACTTTTTCCTTAGCTTAGTTCTTCTTGTTATTCTTGTGAACAATAAAAGGGACAAACTATGTGAATCTTGAACGATAATTCACTATAAGTATACTGTAAATGAATTGAAGTGTTTCAATTCGGTGTTCACACAGCTAAAACATTGGCTGATTACACAATGGTATTTAGAAGGCGCGTTTGTTGCAGGATAGTTAAAAATATTATTTACATTTTAATGATTAAAATAAAAAGAAGTATGAGCAAAAGCAGTTTATGTCACATATAACTGTTTAATATTTTTTATTGTTCAGTTACGAGGCAAAGGAGTGTTTTTCTTATGTTATTGTCCATAGTTCAGCTGTCCATCTCAATTTGTAAAAATCCAGTATTTATATTTCAATTGATGGGAACTTTTCCTTACTATATTACTATTAGTATACTGACGTACAAAATTACTTTTAGAATCTTTTCAAGGACAATTATCTCCAGAACTGCGAAATAGTTTTTCAATGAAATTAGGTAAGAACGAAGGTTGATGTATTAAATATAATAACACAACAACAATTATGCTACCTACGTATAATCGTGCATAAGACTCAATTATCAATGGAAATTCTAAGCCTAAGCTTACAATATCCAACATATAAATGAGTCAATAGGGAGTATGATCCCATCTTAAAATTATGTAACTCTTACCAAGTTCTTCATGCGGGAAATCAGTTAATGTATGGCTTTCTGGGAAAGTTGATCTTACTCTTCCATAACATTTTCTCAGGCACAGATCTGTTCCCTGAAGATGATAGACAGTGACAATTTTCCCCTAAGAGCTTACTAGACATTTTCTTCCCAGAAATCTATTGACAGAATTATCCCTATCAGGACGGGCGATTGTCGTCCATTATAATAACATAAGAACCAATTGCACTTCTGAAGAGATGAACATAAGATTCTAAGATGCCATTCCAATACTTTGCAACAATTGCAGAATCAATGACAAAGGAATGAAGATCTGTGCTCCATTCAACACGATACCTGTACAGACACTTATATTTCTATGACCTGCTATGTAATAGGGTTCTCTTTATTGAAAATCGAAGGCAAGTAGTGGCTTTCTGGTTATCTTTAGATGAGCATGAGGCACGAATAAATGGTTAGGCTCAACCATGATTCCTCAGTGAATAGCATGGTCCCAAATTGATCTCTAATCCCAAATCGATATTATCTATAAAATGCTAGAAATCTTTGTTCATAAATGAGCAGCACGCAAACACCAGGGCTCTTTGAAAAATTTCTCCCTCGTGTAGCATTCTGAAAACAAGTTTTGCTTAAAATTCGGGTTCTTGTGGAAGCATGAAGATCACGAAATTACTGAGAAGCTATTGAATTACTTTCGTGCTTCGCTGTAATAAACAAATGTCGATCTTCTTTTGCCATAGTGAATCTTGGATCCTTTTCTTTTTCTCTACTGATTCAGTATCTTGAAACCGTTTCCATAAGGTGAATACAACGATAGGCGTCACATTTCAGTGCCTGAAAATATACAGTTCAGACTGCTTAGCTTCTGGTATTCGCTCTGTGATTTTCAATAAAATTCCATCATCCGGACTTCGGTGACAAATCTTTTTTTTAATTTCATCAAATGTGGCCAAAAGAAAAAAAAGAAAAGAAAAATTGCATGAAATTGCATTAGGTGTGAGGAAATACAAGCGTAAATATTCACATGATATTCTAAAACTTATTAATGTATATGCACTAACACACACAAGTATATAAAGCATATAAATTTGCATTTTTTTTTTTAAAAATTAGTATTATTTTATGTTTAATACCTTTATCGAGAATCGAGAAATTATTAAAATTCTTTCAATTTTGAACACCAGTGTATGTGACAGCAAAACCCAAAATAAAAAAATATAAGTAAAGATAAGTTACAAAATATAAGATAAAATAAAGATAAAGATAAAATTTAATATACAAAGATAAATTACAAAAAGATAAAATAAATAAAGTTAATAATTTTTCTAATTAAAAAATAAATTACATGATTTTGGAACAGTTATTTACATTTATCACGATATCAGTTTCTTTAAAATATTTTTAAAACTCAATTTTTATCAGAAATTTTTGCGTCCTTAAATTAAATTACAACAAAAAAATTTAACAATAAGCTAAGAAAAATAGTAAGAAAAAAAAAACCAAACTGAGCAATAAAATAATTAAAATGTTAAAAAGTTAGAGAATTAATTATTTCATAGTTATTTTATTTTTAAGCATTTATTTATTATTCTTTATTTACATTGGCCTTTTTAGAAACGTTATTCATTGCTTAAAAGAAATAAAGATAATAATTTTTAAATGCTATTATAGAGTTTATCTAGAAAAAATATAATTCTCATTATTTGGGGGCAATGAGTGTTAAATTAATCAACTTTAACGCAAAAGGATGCATGAACGATCAAAATAACAAATATTTTATCTTCACATTTCTTTTATCTTAAAACCCTTTGAATAAAATCTATAATTAAACGCATCCAAATAATACATAAATTGTTTTTAAATGCGATTTACTATTGAAAACTTAGATTGATACAGTAAAAAAGATACTTTATAATTTACTATCCCCGTTTTAACTCCATGAATCTTGATTAGGTTACATGCATGATTAGTTTCCATAAAGAAAGATAAATTATCTCTTTTCTTTTTAATTAAACGATTAAACAAAAAACTTAAAAAATATTTTCACACCTCACCATTATCACCAGATTTCTTATTGAAAACATCCTATACTTCATTACATTTTAGTAAGATTAAAAATATTGCACGATTTTTTTAACTAACTTTACTAAGTATAAATTCACCATATGTCAAATTTAATCTCCTTTTGATGTGAAAAAAAACATTTATTAAAAATGAGCTTACTTACTTAAGGTGCTAAAAAATAATGATGATGATTCATCTCCATTAAAAGAATAAAAGAAAATCAATGTCCTGGTTTACCTTCCTAACTCACACCGTCTTTTAAAACTGCTGCATGCGAATTATTTTTTTACCAAGGACATTAAACGGACAAGGATGCACCCCAAACTAATTAGAGCAGCAATCCAGACTTCTCCAATTAATTTCACAGATGGGTCGATAGGCTGTGCATCATGCTATCCCTGCCACCTATTTTTGTTTGTTATTTTCCAATTTCTTTTCACCAAACCCGAAGCTGACACTAGGATAGAAATAGCTCGAATCGACCTCTTGGGTTGCATACATTAGCATTTCTATTGGAGTGCCTGCTTTAGAGACTTTACCAGTAAATTCCAGTTCGTTTTCTTACAAGTTGACAGTTCGGGTTTTGTTAGAAGTATTCTTAAATTTTCAATGCATTTAGGTTTTTTTAATATGATTTTGTTTTATTTAGTAATGTGGTAATTAGATTATGGCTCCATGTAATGTCATTTGAATGCTAATCTTTTGTGTGAATGTTATTAATTTAAAAAAAAATGTTAATACAAGATTTCATTTTGTTATTTGGGAATTTTATAAATTAGGTAAATAAATTATTGGATTGTGGTTTTGTATATAACAACTCAATTATCTATATTTAATTAATAATATTACATTTAAGGATTTTCTTTTTATATATTTTTGAAATTTAAATTTTACCAGAACTATGTTTAACGATGTATTTTGGATTTAATGTAATTATTAAAAAGTAATATGTGATTAATTATTATTCTGGGAAACGGCATCTTAAGAATTAACTTTTTAATTATGTTTAATTAAGGTAATTCACCATATCTCAAATTTAATCTCCTCTTTATATATAAAAAATCATTTATTAAAAATGAGTTTACTTACTTAAGGTGCTAAAAAATCATGATATTTTATCTCCTTTAAAAGAATAAAAAGAAAATCAATGTCCTGGTTTACCCTCCGAACTCACTCCGTCTTTAACCTGATCTCTTCTCTTTTTAATTAAACGATTTTTAAAAAAATTTAAAAATATTTTTCACACCTCACCATTTCTACCACCAGATCTCTCACTGAAAACATTCTATACTTCATTACATTTTGAAAGATTAAAACTATTTCATGATTTTTTTAACTAATTTTAAATTCGACATACGGTGAATTTATACTTTATAATCTCTTAATATAGAAAAAAAATGTATTAAAAATGAGTTCACTTAGTTAAAAGTGCTAAAAAATAATGATATTTCATCTCCTTTAAAAGAATAAAAAGAAAATCAATGTTCTGGTTTACCTTCCTAACTCACTCCGCCTTTTTAAAACTACTGCATGCGAATTATTTTTGTGCCAAGGACATTAAACGGACAAGGATAGTTTAGGTTTTGTTAGAAGTATTCGTAGAATTTTCAATGTGTTTATGTGTATTTTTAATATGATTATTGTTATTTGATTTAGTAATGTGGTAATTAGATTATGGCTCCATGTAATGTCATTTCAATGTTAATCCTTTGGGTTAATGTTTTTAATAATTTTAAAATAATGTTCATACACAATTTCATTTTTGTTATTTGGTAATTTTAAAATAAATATAAGTGATTATTGGATTATGGTTTCGTGTATAGTAACTCAATAATTATTTTTATTTAATTAATGATATTACATTAAACGATTTTTTTTAAGTTTAAATTTTATCAGAAATATATTTTACTAATTTTATATTTAACTAACTTTACAAAGTATACATTCACCGTATGTCAAATTTAATCTCGTCTTAATATACAAAAAAATCATTTATTAAAAATGAGTTTACTTACTTAAGGTGCTAAAAAATAATGTAATTTCATCTCCTTTAAAAGGATAAAAGAAAATCAATGTCCTGGTTTACCATTCTAACTCACTACGTCTTTAAACTTATCTCTTCATAGTTATTTTATTTTTTAAGCATTTATTTATTATTCTTTATTTACATTGGCCTTTTTAGGAACATTATTCATTGCTTAAAAGAAATACTAAAGATAATAATTTTTTAAATGCTATTATACAATTTTTTTATCTAGAAAAATAGAATTCTCATTATTTGGGGGCAATGAGTGTTAAATTAAATTAATCAATTTTAACGCAAACGGATGCAGGAACGATCAAAATAACAAATATTTTATCTTCACATTTCTTTTATTTAAAACGCCTTTGAATAAAATCGATAATTAAACGTATCAAAATAATACATAAATTGTTTTTAAATACGATTTACTATTAAAAACTCAGATTGATACATTAAAAAAGATACTTTATAATTTACTATCCCCGTTTTAACTCCATAAATCTTGATTAGTTTACATGCATGATTAGTTTCCATAAAAGAAACTTACCTTATCTCTTCTCTTTTTTTAATTAAACGATTAAAAAAAAAACTTTAAAATATTTTCACACCTTACCCTGTCTACCACCAGATCTCTTATTGAAAACACACTATACTTCATTACATTTTGGTAAGATTAAAAAATTTTCACGATTTTTTTTAACTAACTTTACTAAGTATAAATTCACCGTATGTCAAATTTAATCTCCTCTTATGAAAAAAAAAAAAATTAAAAATGAGTTTACTTACTTAAGGTGCTAAAAAATAATGATATTTCATCTCCTTTAAAAAGAATAAAAAGAAAAATCAATGTCCTGGTTTACCTTCCTAACTCACTCCATCTTTAACCTTATATCTATTCTTTTTAATTAAACGATTTAAAAAAAAAATGTAAAAATATTTTCACACCTCAACATGTCTACCACCAGATCTCTCATTTAAAGCATTCTATACTTCATTAGATTTTGAAAGATTAAAAAGTACTTCACGATTTTTGAAAGATTAAAAGTATTTCACGATTTTTAATTAACTTTAATTTCGACATACGGTGAATTTATACTTTGTAATTTCCTCTTAATATAGAAAAAAAAAAACATTTATTAAAAATGAGCTTACTTACTGCTAAAAAATAATGATGATGATTCATCTCCATTAAAAGAATAAAGAAAATCAATGTCCTGGTTTACCTTCCTAACTCACACCACCGTCTTTTAAAACTTTGCTGCATGCAAATATTTTTTTTCCAAGGACATTAAACGGACAAAGATGCACCCCAAACTCAGCAATCCAGACTTCGGGTTTTCACAGATGGGTCGATAGGCTGTGCATCATGCTATCCTTTCCACCTATTTTTTGTTTGTTATTTTCAATTTCTTTTACTAAAGTTTAAAACTGCTGCATGCATTTCTATTGTTTAGGTATTTTTTTTTTGCCAGGACATTAAAGTTCGTTTTCTTACAAGTTGATTCGCACCCAAATTCTAATGCATTTAGATAATATGATTTTGTTTTATTTAGTAATGTTAATTAGATGGGCTCCATGTAATATGTGCATCAGATTTTCTATTTTTTGTTATTTTAAATTTCTTAATTTTGACCAATTTTAATACAAAGTTAGCTGACACTAGGATAAATAATAGCTCGAATAAACCTCTTGGGTTTTATACATTAGCATTTCTATTTACAGTGCCAATCTATATTTAATTAATGAGTTTCCATTAAATTCAGTTCCTTTTCTTACCTTTTTTCGGGTTTTTGACGATTAAAATTATTCTTAAATTTTCACATGCACTTTATTTTTAATATGATTATTGGTATTTGTTATTAATGTGGTAATTAGATTATGGATTAATTACATTTTCAATGTTAATCTTTTTGTTGTCAATGTTTTTAATTAATGTTTAAAAAAATGTATATTCACCATATTCAAATTTAATCTCCTCTTTAAAATAAAAAATAAGTTTATTGTTATGGTTTGTATATAAGGTGCTAAAAATTATTTACCGTCCCCCATTTTAATTCATAAATCTCCATTTAAAAAGAATAAAAAAAGAAAATCAATGTCTCTTTTACCTTCCTTAAAGATTTTTAAAAAAACTTTAAAAATACCTATCTCTTCTCTTTTTTAATTAAACGATTTTTAAAAAAAAAAATTTAAAAATATTTTTCACACCTCACCATGTCTACCACTGATCTCTCATTGAAAACATTCTATACTTCATACATTTTTGAAAAGATTAAAAATATTTCACGATTTTTAACTTTTTGATTTTAAATTCGAATACCGTAATTCATATTTGTAATCTCCCTCTTTATATAAAAAAAATTTATTAAAAATGAGTTTACTTAAAAGGTGCTAAAAAATAATGATATTTCATCTCCTTTAAAAGAATAAAAAGAAAATCAATGTCCTGGTTTACCTTTCTAACTCACTCCGTCTTTTTTAAAACTGCTGCATGCAGAATTATTTTTTATGCCAAGGACATTAAACGGACAAGGATGCACCCCAAACTAATTAGAACAGCAATCCAGACTTCTCCAATTAATTTCACAGATGGGTCGATAGGCTGTGCATCATGCTATCCTTGCCACTATTTTTGTTTGTTATTTTCAATTTCTTTCTTTTCTCCAAACCCAGAGCTGACACTAGGATAGAAATGGCTCAGAATCGACCTCTTAGGGTTGCATACATTAGCATTTCTATTGGGTGCCTGCTTTAGAAACTTTACTAGTAAATTCAGTTCGTTTTCTTACATTGGCAGTCGGGGTTTGTTTGGTAGAAGTATTCTTAAATTTCAATGCGTTTAGGTTTTTTAATATGATTATTGCTATTTAATTTAGTAATGTGATAATGTGTCATTTCAATTTGTTTCAATGTGTGTTAATCTTTTTTGTTTTAATGTTGTTAATAATTTTTAAAATAATGTTAATACGATTTCCTTTTGTTATTTGGAAATTTTATAAATAAAGTAAATAGTGATTATTGGATTATCGTTTTATATAGCAATCAATTATCTATATTTAGTTAATGATATCGCATTAAATTATTTTTCTTTTTATACATTTTGCAGTTTAAATTTTATCTGAAATATATTTAACAATGTATTTTGAATTTAATATATTTATTAAAAGTGACAAATGATAACTGTATTATCATTTTGTAAAATTGCATCTTACAAATTAACTTTGCACAAGTTTAATTAATATTATATTAAAGAATATTAGAAAATTGTTTCTTGGATTGTTTGATGAATCATGTATAATTATTTGTAAAATTCGTTTAAATTTAGTTCAATTAAAATATTTACTCCACACATAAAAGGTACGTGAATTTTATGCAACAAATTAAACATATGTTAAAGTATCAGGAAGCTGTAAAACTGTGTCAATCAATAACTATAAATATCTACTGAAAAATTGTGATTTAATATTTGGAAAAATGCTCATTCTCTTTGAAGAAGCATTAATCAAATGACTATGTTTAGAAATAAAACACCAAATTATGCATAAACATATCAAATATACTAATAAGGCATTCCTGGCACTGCAAATACTTATTGTTAATTGCTAGTCAATGCTAGTTCAATAAAAAAAATAATCCTAGCGATTTTTAATATCAGAATTCTTAAAATTGATCTTTAACACTTCTAAATAATTAACTTTACTTCTTAACTTTCCATTCTTCTACTGTTAAGACTTCTTCATTGTGTGTGTGTGTGTGTGTGTGTGTGTGTGTGTGTGTGTGTGTGTGTGTGTGTGTGTGTGTGTGTGTGTGTGTGTGTTCACTAAATTTTATTTAAATTTATTTTTGCAATGACTGCTATAGCAAATTTCCTAAATTTTTTTTTTTTTTTTTTTACGTAATTTTCAAACTTATACATACTTCTTTCTAATATTTATTTTCTCCACAACCTTTTTGAATACGGTGAAAAGTCAACGGTTGTAAAACTGCTTTTTTTTCGATAAATTGTGTTACAAATATTTCATTTCTTTTTATCAGTTTATCAAATTGTTCTTTATAAAACAAAAAACTAAAAACTGATATCTAACTAATACATAAAAAAACATTCAACTTTCTTGAGTTTATTTTTTATCTCATTTGTTGCCAATTATTTTTACTAATTATTTTTTAATTAAATAAAATCTTTATTTTTTTCTAATGTTGCCAGATTTTAACGCCGCCATATGGTACAAGTCGCAAAAAAATTGCGCGTACCATCTGGTGAATTAGTGTACCATTAGTTAAACTATTACAAAAAAATAAAATGCATTTTTTACTTTTTACTGCTTTGTCTGAGCTAGTTTTTAATTTATTTTTATTATTATATTCTTAAAAATGATAGTAACGGATCAACGATGAGCAAAAAAAATAGGAATCCTTTGATAACTGCTTTGTTTAGCTAATTTCTATTTTTTTAAAGAGAATTATCTTAAATCTTTAATTTCCCTTAATAAAAAATTACCATAATTAATATTTTTGGATAAAAGCAACAATTATGTATTTTTTGTTTATTTCTTGAATAAACATACTATTTTTAAAAAAGTAAATTACATTTTTTTTTTTCTACGCAAATATAAAACATTTTTTTCTTCTTGCTTGCAGACAGCCGCTTGGTCTTGGATGCCTTAAGGCAAGTGCTGCACAGACGTACTCACTTTGCATTATCCAGGGCGCGCGTGTAACTTGAAGATAAGCCACGGACGCGGGTAACAATGGCCCCGCAACGCTCTACGATCCTATTAGGACCGGGGACCTACACTTTAAAGTGGATTCGAACACCTACAAACATCCATGGCACCGCCGGGACTCGAACCCGAAACCTGTGGTACCGAGCGCCAGGCGCTAGCCACTCGGCCATTCAGGCCCCAAATACAAAACATTTATTTATTTCATTTGAATTTATCATATGGGGCATTATTTTGTCTCTCACTGAATTCCTTTCAACCATCAATCAACACGGCTTAGGGAAATAAATGTTCAACAAGGGTAAAGTAAAATTCTGCCAAGAAACAGCTTTGATTCCCATCAGAGTAACCAGCTGTAAAATAGATGAATAGAAGCTGTGAAATAGATGAATGTAAATTTCGCAGTTTGCTTTCTTTACTCAAGCTGTACTGGTGTTTATTTTCTTAGTTTTTCTCATATCAGCTTAAATGTGAGCTAGTAATCCATGAATAGATTTTCGGAAATAGATTATTTACTTATTGTGATATACGGTAGCAGAACCTTTCATTGTACATCAATCTATATAACGCTGACTGATGGCCAATTGGCTAGACTCTGGCTTTTGGTACAACAGGCTTTAGAGTTCGAATCCCTGGCAGTGGCATCATTGTTGTTAACGTGGATCCCGAAACCTGTTAGTAGTTCGGAATCCACTTTATATATTAATAACCATTGTATATATCGTATCATCGTTAACCGTTGTGTATATATCATTGTACATATTCACATCATCGTTTCACTGTATTATAATTTATCATTTTTTTCTTTCTAATGCAGCTGGCAAATACTTAGACAATTGTCTTTGATGCCAAAGGCAAACGCTGCACTGATGTTACTCACTTAGACCCCAGGAGGTGCTTGTAGCTTGAAGATAAGTTACGGACGAGGAGTAACAATTCCCCGCAATACTCTACGATCACGTTGGACCGGGATCTACGGTTTAAAGTGATTCGAACCACTAAAAACGTCCATGGCACCGTTGGGACTCGAAGCCGAAAACCTGTGCGCTAGTCATTCGGCCATTAGGCCCTTTATAATTTATCATTGAATAAGCAAATAATATGGATTATGACAAATTACCTGCAATCAAATGTCTCCGAATTAATAAAAACAATTCATCTTCATCACTACTTACAACATAAATTTCCAAATAAAACATTTTCTGGGTTTTCCCCCCAAAATATTTATTTTTACAATTTGAAGAAATGGTTTACAATTCTTACTAAATTAGTTTGGCAAATCAATAAATTCATGAATCGATTTTCACTTTCTGGTAACAAAGACAAAATTAATTTACAACCAACTCGTTTTGTTAAGAAAACGTCGGTTTTTTATTCTTAACAATCCAAGGCATTCTAAATTATCTAGAGAATAAGAGTTTTTCTTTCGGGTAAGTTTTGGCTTTTTTCTATTTACAAATCGGATTTGTCGTCCAGAACTATATTTGGATCTAAACTCATTGCAACATTGTTTTTCAGTTCGAATAGAAAACTTTAGGAAAAACAGGCTTTCGAATAAATATTATAAGAATATAAGATAAAATTAAA
>BPLR01016227.1:0-109756 GCA_021605095.1 Caerostris extrusa | reverse complement strand
TAAATATTAAATAATTAAAAAAATTTAAAAGTAAGGTTTTTTTTTATATCTGTACTTAGGAAAATAGATAAATTTTAATTAGAAACATATAAATACGTATCATTTTAAAATTCTGTTTTATAATTAAATTTGTTAATCTTTCCATGAACTCAAAAAAATTAAATTAGCAATAAAACCAAAATAAAAATGGAAATACATATAAAAAAATTTAAAAATCCATGCAATAGCTCATAATTTAACAAATTTTTTTGGTTAAAAATGAAAAGAGTATTATATATATGTATATAAAAGTGTATATATAATTAAACTAAATCAGTAATTAAGAAAAAAATTAAATTAAATTATTTGCGTTTTATTTTTTTGTGTGATTTAGATATATCTTTTAGTTTGTACAATAAACCAAATCATTCAGTCAGTAAATAGTAATTAAACATTAAATTTCAGATGTTTAAAAATTTGGCACACTAACAAATACTAATTTTATAGTAAACATAATTTCATGCATGTATAATGTAAAAACAATAATTTCGTATATATTAAAACAATAATTGATCAAACAATTAATAATAAATTTAAGTAATAATTTTTATCAACAAACAGTTCGAAACAGTGTAATATTTATAAAATTTTACACTTTTGTTTGAATATCATAATAAAATAAGCTTTTGATATGAGATATAAAATAACATAAAAAAACAAAAAAATATTTTTAAAAATTTTTTCATAATTTAGTCTCTTAAGTTTTTCGAGCATTCATTCAAAGTATTTCTTTTCTCGTCACAACAGCGCCATCTGGAAAATATCTGCATCCTGATCACGTTATTTGTAGCTACCCAAGTCCGAAAGGAAGTGGTAAAAAGATTAAATATTTCTGAGAAATTTCGATTTACGCAATTTGTTTGAAAACCTTGATGTTTTCTTTAAAAACAGATGCATGCTTATATAGGATAATGGTTTTTAATTTATTATTCTTTTTTCGAGGAAAGGGTGGGATAATCTGATATGATTTTTGAGATTCCACATGCAAAAAAATTAAAAATTATGGAAAAAATATTTCCATGAATGATTTGTGCAATTAACTGGATCTTTTATTGCCCATTTAGAATTTCTAATGATTTTATTGCTCCATTATTCTATAACAACTCTCGGAAATATAATCATTTTTAGAATTCTAATTTATTTTAACATATAATATATAAGCATTTTTAATTTTACAAAATTATGATGGATTTCTGTCCAAAGTTTATACTAGAATACCGATCTTAAACTTGGCCTATTCTCGAAACCTCTATAGATAATAGAATATTTAATGGAGTATATTTTCTTCAAATAGAAACGGATATTTCCCAGAGAAAAATGTAGAATACTTGTGATAAAAATACTTTTTATTTCAATATTCTTTTTATTGATAAAAAAAAAGGCTCTTTACATTATGTGTCTATTCTTTAAAAAAATTAATTAATAACATCTGAGATAATTTCAAATTAACTATTCCCTGAATATTTATATGAATTTACTTTGATTTTTATATATAAATATATGAGATTAAGCGCATTCTTATTTTACACAAAGGATAAAAAAAACTGGCTCTATTTTTCGTATTTTTAGCAAACACATTTCACAGATTCATAGATTAAGATAAAAATCCAATCTGTTCTTGTATTGCTTTCATCATAGTTATTACAATAAAAATTGAAAATCATTATCTAATGAAGCTGATGCTGATAATTGATTTACAGCTTTTAATTTGGGAAATAGGATAAACCAGAGCATTTAGGAAATTTGTGCGAATCAGGATCTTGTGGAACACATAATATCCCTTCACATCTATATCTCTGTTCTGTATTGGATCATTAGTTTTGTTGTTCTCACATGTTTACTTTTTGGCCTGGGGTCCTTCATCACTTGAACGACAAATATGTAGCAGATTCAGCATAACCCAGAGTACTTTTAAGTTTCCTGCAGATCTCAGAATTACCCACACAATTTTTGTATAAACTCTCCCATGAATGACTATATATTTTCCCCCATTCTCTTCTTCACAAATCCAAATAGAAGAGAACAATCAGGCAAAATGGATTTATATAGTGTCCATATATATTATATATATATATAGCAGCTTTCTGTTCGATTTTGCTTGCTGGGTTTCGAGCCCTTCCTTTTATTAATTTGGATAACAACGCCCCGATTCACCAAGTCATTCTGTCTTTGTTTTTATCATTTAGCAAATTTTATTCATTTTGTTCCTATTGTTTGCTATAAATTGCTTTGTCTTAATAAAATAATCAGTGATTACATCTAAATAAAAGTATTTGAAAACTCAAATAAGCTTGAAAAGTACTGCTGAATTTTAACAATTAGAAATAGATCTTCAATTCTTCTTTAAAAGTACGGAATCAAAAGGCTTAAAGCAGTTTAACAGCTCAAGAATTCCAAGGTTAACGGAATTTGCGTTGTGTTTCTACAGAACCTAAAGTTAGGGTAGATACTTTTATTTCCGACTATCTTCAGAAAATAATCCAAATGGGTTGAAGGATTACAAATTCATTAGTGGAGGATTAAAGAGAATTGTAATTTTCAACGATTTCGGGAGAAAAAACTCTTGGAATAACTGCTGCCCAGAAAGTTCATTACTTTTGCATTTTTCAAGTTACCAGAAATACTTACGGCGTACTGATGTATTGCATTTAGCTTTTAATGGATATGCCACTTTTTAAAAGTTTCCGCATTTCGAAAAGGAGTCCTTTTTGGTAAGGCTCAAGATGTATAAATGAGATTAGTATTGAAGGCATTAATAAGTTGGAAGTTTAATAAAATATTTCATTTGATTCTACATGCGAAATAACTTTTATTGCACAATCTTTGGAAATAGATTAACTGTTAGCATATTTCGTTTTAAGTTAAGCCTTAAATTTATGGAATAAAATATGATTTAAATTTAATTGGAACTTTTGCTTTTATATATGTTTTTGGCGGAAGATTTTTTTTTTTATTATAAAATGAAATTTTTTAATAACTTTAGAATTCTAACACGAATTCTGATAATAGCTTAATAGTCTGTACCTTATTTTATTTTACAAATTCGAACATTTGTCCCTAAACCATTAGTTCACTGGTTCTCAGTACTTTTTGACCATGCCCTGATACCGAGAAAGAAAAAGGCATCTCAATTATTTAAATGCTCAAAAGTCATAGGCCGACTAGGATCACCCGAAACACAATTTGGGAAATCCACCACTCCAATTCTATAGAGGTGGTCATGTAAACTATCATGACCAGTCAAACGTCTAAATAGAGCCATCGCTATCTTTTGAAAACTTGGAATAGCTCTCTCTTCGCCCGAATTATCCATCTCTTATCTACAGAGTGTTGAATCCCCTCTTGTAAGAATTTTCTTAAGGGTCAAGTTAACAAATAAGTTAATCGTATGAAATGAAAGTGGTCGATTAATGCGTTGCCTTTTGCCATAGAGTATATCAGCTTTTTCGTTGTCCATACAAGAAATATATAAAATCCACTGGAAAGAATTTTTTGTGCCAGTGTCTTCAGCAAACGCTTGCAGTCGAAGATTCTTGAGCCATTATTAAAAGGGTTTGAAGTGCACTCTTGGAGACGGACAATCTGACTTTCGACAATTGTTTCAATAGCCACAACAATAATTTCATCATTAAAGGCAGTAGTGAGATTGCCACATGTAAATAAAAAATAATAAATATTTCATCCGGTGTATCAAGATTTGAAAAACCTAATATTCCACAGTAGGGTGAAATCCATTGGAAAAGAAATTATGTGTTCAGTGTTTTAAGCAATCTAAGATTCTTTGGAAACTGGATTATTCGAAAAGAGTTTGAAATACACTCTTGGAGTCAACAATGTGATTGCTTTTGTAAAGGGTGGCTACGAATCGACAGTTGTTCAATAGCCACAACAAATAATCCATTTCATCATTAAAGGCAGTAGTGGAGGGTTAACATGTAAATAAAAATTAGTAAAAACTATTTCTTGCACAGAATCAGCTTTTTCTTCCCTATAATTCCACAGTAGGGGTGAAATACTTACGGAAAGAAATCATGTGTTCCAGTGTTTTAAGCAATATTTATTGGTATAAGATTCTTTGGAAACTCGATTATTCGAAAAGAGTTTGAAATAAACTCTTGGGGCGTCAGACAATGGGTTTAGCTTTGAAAGGCGTGCCTAATAATCGACAGTTGTTTCAATAGCCACAACAATACCTCCGATTTCATCATTAAAGGCGGTAGTGAGAGGTCACACATGTAAATAAAAATTAGTAAATATTTCTTATCAGTGTATCCAGCTTTTTCGTTCCCTATAATTCCACAGTAAATCCATTGGAAAGAAATTATGTGTGCCAATGTTTTAAGCAATATTTATTATATAAGATTCTTTGGCGGAAACTCGATTATTCGAAAATGAGTTTGAAATACACTCTTGGAGTCAAACAATGTGATTGCTTTTTCCCTATGGCTACAAATTCCGAACATTTGTCCAAACCATTAGTTTACTGGTTTCATCATTAAAGAAGTATGCCCATGTACTGAATAAAGAAATATTTCATATAAATATCAGTTTTAGTTCCCTAGTTCCCCGTCTTGGAAAGAAATTATGTGTGCCAGTGTTTTAAGCAATCATTATAAGATTCTTTGGAAACTCGATTATTCGAAAAGAGTTTGAATACACTCTTGGAGTCAGAATTGATTGCTTTTGCGTGGCTACGATCTTGACAGTTGTTCAATAGTCAAGAACAATACCCCTCCGATTTCATCATTAAAGGCAGTGGTGAGAGGTCCACATTAAATAAAAATTAGTAAAAATATTTCTTATCCGGTATATCAGGCTTTTTTTCGTTCCTATAATTCCCACAGTGGGCTAAAATCCATTGGAAAGAATTTTTGTGTGCCAGTGTTTTAAGCAATATTTATTGCAGTATAAGATTCAGATTATTCGAAAAGGTTTGAAATGCACTCTTGGAGACAGACAATATGACTGCTTTTGTAAAAGGGGGCGTCTACGATCGACAGTTGTTCAATAGCCCAACCGATCCATTCATCATTAAAGGCAGTAGTGAGAGGGTAAATAAAAATTAGTAAATATTTCTTATCCGGTGTATCAGCTTTTTCGTTCCCTATAATTCCACAGTGGGGTGAAATCATTGGAAAGAAATTATGTGTGCCAGTGTTTTTAAGCAAAGTATTTTTATTATAAAGATTCTTTGGAAACTCGATTATTCGAAAGAGTTTGAAATGTCTTGGAGTCAGACAATATGATTGCTTTTGTATGCGTGGCTACGAATCGACAGTTGGTGAATATCCACAGCAATAAGCTTCGATTTGGCATCAAAGGCATTAGTGAGAGGGCCCACAGTTAAATAAAATCTAAAAATCTCACTATAGATTCACTTCTTATCTACATGCAGAAAATTTTCCATTTGCATTTATATTGCCCTTTGTTTTTTGTTTGAATATAAAAAGGAATGCATTTTAAATTTATTTACTTCCTAACTTTTAACAACATATCTTAAAGTAAAGTTCAATAGCAATCAAAAGTTTGTATTTAAAATACAAAATCAACGAAACATATCATTTCTATTTAATGGAATATTTTAATTAAATATATTGTAAAACTCCATTGCTTCTAATTATTCAGATTTTAAAGAATTCTCTTTTCAAATTCTAATTACGGGCCATTTAGATACGATATTCCTGATAAGCCATTTTCATTTCTTCATCTCTTAATGCCTTGAAAAAAAAATCATGTTCCATCTTCCCGTCCTAAAATTTGTTAGATACCTTTTAGCAAAATGTAATTTAGTTAAGCTCAGACCCAATCTCGCCATCTTTTAAAAGGACATTAGTAGTCCTTTAAAATTACGTTCCGTCTTTTTACTTTTAATTCTCGAAATGACTTTTTATCTGAGTCGAACAAAAAACAAAAACAAAATTCGAAGAATCAGAAATGAAAACATTCGAAGTTTCCGAAGATATTACGACGCCATGCTTGTCTTTTAATCGAAGAGAGCGCAGCTGAAACAGCTCTTTAAATATACAAAAGGTGATAAAAAATCACTTCTCTTTTTTTTTTTTTTCCGAAGGCCATTTTTAAATTTTTCGAATCCTCGCCCGACCTTTCGAATGGAGCATCCGCCAATTTGTGCCTCCTATTGGAATTTAACAGCTGTCATTTAAAGGTAGAGGCCTTTTTTTTTTAATGCCTTCCTTTTTCCACACGTCGAATTGGGCACCGCCGTTATCATTTCATATCTTCCTAAGACTGATTGAACAGTGCGAATAAATTTGTGGTTGGGAATCTTTTGGGGTGAGATAACCACGGGTCTCCTTCTTAATGTTCGCGCTTTCTGATTTGATGGTTGTTCTCATTGACTGCGGGTGACCGAAAGGCAGAAAGACAGGGTTTGAAAATTTACTTTCAATTTTTGAGAAATGGCGCAGTAACTTTGACAAAATTTTCGCATTTTGATTTGCGTGTTTATTTTGTTGTTTCTTATGATTAAATAATAAATCCACAAATTTCTCGTCATAAAAGTGGTCAAACTTTTATCTAGACTTTTTTTGACATTAAACACCTGTAATAGCCAAATAAACTAATTAATTTATTTTTGAAATATAAACATTGCTTTATTGATGAATTTTTCGATTATTTTTACTGTTTTAGCTACATTTCTACATTGAAAATGTATATCTTGTTACCGCTTTTAGTTTATTAAAAATACTTTTACTCTTTATTTTATAATACTTTTGCGGGCCAGAGGGCAAATTGGCTACTGATATGGCCTTTGGTACCACAGGTTTCGGGTTCAAATTCTGGCTGTAGCATGGAAGTTTGTTAGTGGTTCGAATTCACGTTAAACTGTAGGTCCTAGTCTAATTAGCCCAAAGTGTGCAAAAAATGGCCATCCAGCGACAAATCAAACCAAATTCATTAGTAGATTTGATTATTTTTTCAATTGCTTGTGTATTTATTCCATTTTTGTGACTTATATTTACTTCTTATGTTTGCTATGTATCTACTAATTTTCCATTTTGCATTTACATTGTCCTTATTTTTTGTTTAAATATAAAAAAGGAATACATTTTTAATTTATTTACTGCCTAAACTTAACAGCATATAGCAAAAGTAACGTTCAATAATCATCAAAAAGTTCATAAAAACAACGAAATTTAATGAAATTTTTTAATTAAATATATTGTAAACCCCACTGCTGCTAATTAAGTTACTATACAGATTTTAAAGAATTCTCTTTTGGATTCTAATTATGCACCATTAAGGTACGATATTCCTCATAAGTCATTTTCATTTCTTCATCTCCTAATGCCTTGCAAAAAAAAAAAAAGCATGTTCCATCTTTTCGTTCTAAAATTTGTGATATACCTTTTAGCAAATGTAATTTAGTTAAGTCACAGACCCAATATCGCCATCTTTTAACAGGGACATTAGTAGTCCTTAAAATTACGTTCACCCTTTTTACTTTTAATTCTCGAAATGACTTTTTTTATCTGGGTCCAACACAAAAAAAAAAAAAAAATGAAGGAAAAACAAAATTTGAAGAATCAGAAATGAAAACATTCCAAAATTTCTGAAGATAACTACGACGCCGTGTTTGTCTTTAATCGAAGAGAGCGCAGCTGAAACAGTTCTTTCAAATATACAAAAAGGTGATAAAAAATCACTTCTCGTTGGGTTTTTTTTTTTTTTTTTTTTTTTTTTTTTTTTTTTTTCCGAAGGCCACTTTTAGAATTTTCGAATCCTCTCCCCGCCCTTTCGAACTTGTTTTCGAATGGAGCATTCGCCATTTTGTGCCTCCTAGTGAAATTTAACATCTGTCATTAAAAGGTGAAGGCCATTTTTTTTTTAACGCCTCCCTTTTTCCACATGTCGAATTGGGCACCGCCGTTATTATTTCATATTAAGACAGATTGAACAGTGCGAATAAATTTGTGGTTGGGAATCTTTTGGGGTGAGATAACCACAGGTCTCGCCTTTAATGTTCGCGCGTTCTGATTGGATGGTTGTTCTGATTCACTGCGGGTGGCCAAAAAGGCACGAAGACTGGGCTTTAAAATTACTTTTCGGTTTTGAGAAGTGGGGCAATGGCAACAGTAACTTTAGCGAAATTTTCGCATTTTCATTTTGCGTGTTTATTTTGTTGTTTCTTTTACACTGTTATGATTAAATAATAAATCAACAAATTGTTCATCATAAAAGTGGCCGAATTTTTATGTAGACTTTCGATATTAAAAATGAAATGAATTTATTCTTGAAAAATAACGTTGTTTTATTATTGAATTTTTTCGATTTTTTGGGGAGGGAGGGAGGGGGATTGTTTTTACGCTTTTACAATGAAAATGTATAATTAGTTACCGCTTTAGTTTATTAAAAACTTCCTATATTGGTTTGCGGCCTCATAACCTATTAACTAGCACCCTGCCTCTTGGGTACCACACAGGTTCGAAAACCTGGGGTTGGCATGGATATTTGTTATTGGTTCTGAATCCATTTTAAACTATACGTCCTGGTTTAATTAGCTTGAAGTGCGCAAGAAGTAGACTGGCAAACAACGCCTGGCCTTTCGTACGACTTCTGGTACGAATTGTAGCGGTGGCATAGATGTTTGTTAGTGATTCTGAATCCAAGGTTAGCTGTAGGTCGTGGTCTAATTAATCAAAGTGTTCACAAAAAATGACCGTAGAGCGACGAATCAAACCAAATTGTATTTAGTTTTTGATTGTTTTTTCAATTGTTGTGTATTTATTCAATTTTTTTGTGACTTCTATTTACTTCTTCTGTTTTCTATGTATCTACAAATTTTCATTTTGCATTCGAATTGTCCTGATTTTTGTTTAAATATAAAAAAAAAACATCTTAAATTGACTTACTTGCTTACTTATCAGCGTATAATAGAGTAAAGCACAATAGCAATCAAAAGTTTATAAAAACAACAAAATTTAATGCAATATTTTAATTAAATATATTGTAAACCCCATTTCTATTAATTAAGTTACTATTCAAATTTTAAGGAATTCTCTTTTGAATTCTAATTATACACCATTAAGGAACTATATTCCTCCTAAGCCATTTTCATTTCTTCCATCTCCTAATGCCTTGAAAAAAAAAAAAAAAAAAAGAACATGTTCCATCTTTCCGTTCTAAAATTTGTTAGATACCTTTTTAGCAAAATGTAATTTAGTTAAGTCACAGACCCAATCTCGCCATCTTTTAAAAGGACATTAGTAGTCCTTAAAATTACGTTGAGTCTTTTTTTACTTTTAATTCTCGAAATGACTTTTTTTTATCTGGGTCCAACAAAAAAGAATGAAAAACAAGATTTGTAGAATCAGAACTGAAAAACATTCCAAAATTTTTGAAGATACTACGACGCCATGCTTGTCTTTTAATCGAAGAGAGCGCAGCTGAAACAGCTCTTTAAATATACAAAAGGTGATAAAAATCACTTTTTTCTTTATTTTTTTTTTTTTTTTTCCCGAAGGCCATTTTTAGAATTTTTCGAATCCTCGCCCGCCCTTTTCGATCTCGTTTTCGAATAGAGCATACGCCATTTTGTGCCACTTAGTGGAATTTAACAGTTGTCATTAAAAGGTAGAGCCCAATTTTTTTTAATGCCTCCCTTTTTCTACGTCGAATTGTTATCATTTCAAATCTTCCTAAGACTGATAGAACAGTGTGAATAAATTTGTGGTTGGGAATCTTTTGGGTGAGATAACCACGGGTCGCGTTCTTAATGTTCGCGCATTCTGATTTGATGGTTATTCTCATTGACTGGGGGTGACCGAAAGGCAGGAAGACAGGGTTTTAAAATTACTTTAAATTTTTGAGAAGTGGTGCAGTGGCAACAGTAACTTTAACGAAATTTTCGCATTTCGATTTGCGTGTTTATTTTGTTACTTCTGCTACACGGTTGTGATTAAATAATAAATCAACAAATTCATAAAAAGTGGTCTAATTTTTATCTGGTTTTTTTTTATTAAATGTGTATAATATTTAAGTAAAATTAATTTATTTAATTTTGAAATATGAACATAACTTATATAAACTTCCTACCTGCAGGCCGGATGGCCTATTAGCTAGCACTCTGGCCATTGGTACCATACAGGTTTGAATTCTGGGGATGGCATGAATGTTTGTTATTGGTTCGTAATCCACGTTAAACTTGTACGTCCTGGTCTAATAAACCAAATTATACAAAAAAAAGGGCTAAAAAGTAACAAAACAAACCTGGCCTAAGGTAGCATAAGCTTGATGTTCGAATCCTGGACGGGACATGGATGTTTGTGATTGGTTCTGAATCCACGTTAAATTGTAGGTCCTGGTATAATCAGCCCAAAGTGTGCAAAAATGACAGCAGATTGATAAATCAAACTAAATTCAATACTAGATTTGATGGGGTTTTTTTCAATTTTTTGTGTATTTATTCCATTTTTGTAATTTCTATGCATCTACCATTTTTCATTTTGCATTTACACTTTCCTTATTCTTGTTTAAATGTAAAAAGAATACATTTTAAATTAATTTACTGATCTATTAAGTTTATGAAGCAAAGTTCAATAGCAATCCAAAGTTTATAAAAACAACGAAATTTAATGGCCTATTTTAGTTAAATAAATCGTAAACCCTATTGCTACTAATTAGGTAAAATACAACTTTTGAAGAATGCTCTTTTGAATTCTAATTATGTACCATTAAGGTACGATATTCCTCATAAGCCATTTTCATTTCTTCATCTCTAATGCCATGAAAGAAAAAAAGAAAATGTTCCATCTTTTCGAACTAAAATTTGTTGGATGCCTTTTAGCAAAAATATAATTTAGTTAAGTCAGAACCAATCTCGCCATCTTTTAAAAGGACATTAGTAGTCCTTAAAATTACGCTCAGTCTTTTTACTTTTATTTCTCGTAATGACTTTTTTATCTGGGTCCAACAAAAAAAAAAAAAAAAAAAATATTAGAAGAATCAGAAATGAAAACATTCCAAAATTTCTGCAGATACTATGACGCCATGCTTGTCTTTAATCGAAGAGAGCGCAGCTGAAACAGCTCTTTAAATATACAAAAGGTGATAAAAATCACTGCTTTTATTATTTTATTCTTATCACCGAAGGCCATTTTTAGAATTTTCGAATCCCCGCCCGCCTTTTCGAACTCGTTTTCGAATGTAGCATCCGCCATTTTGTGCCTCCTAGTGGAATTTAACAGCTGTCATTAAAAGGTGAGGCCGTTTTTTTAATGCCTCCCTTTTTCCACACGGCGAATTGGGCACCGCCGTTATCATTTCATATCTTCCTAGTAAGACTGATTGAACAATGTGAATAAATTTGTGGTTGGGAATCTTTTTGGGGTGAGATAACCACAGGTCTTGCTTTTAATGTTCGCGCGTTCTGATTGGATGGTTATTCTCACTGACTGAGGTTGAGCGAAAGGCTGGAAGACAGGGTTTTCAAATTACTTTCAATTTTGAGAAGTGGATCAGTGGCATCAGTAGCTTTAACAAAATTTGCGCATTTATTTTGTTGTTTCTTTTACTCGTATATGATTAAGTAATAAAATAATAAATCAACAAATTGTTCCTCATAAAAGGGGACGAATTTTTATCTAGAATTTTTTAGACAATAAACAACTGTAATAGTCGAGTAATCTAATTAATTTGTTTTTTGAAACATAAACGTTGTTTTATTATTAAATTTTTCTCACTGGCTGATTTATTTTGTTGCTACCTTGCTGCAATGAAAATGTATATTTAGCTACCGTTGTAGTCTATTATGAATTTCCTCTATTACTTTTTATCAGGACAATAAACAGATGGTCAGTGGTCTTCGGTTTTGAAACATACATTCTGACCTTTGGTACCAAAAGGTTCGATTTATTTTGGCCGGTGGCATAAAATGTTTTTAGCTACCGTTGTAGTTTCGAATCCATGTGGTAAACTGTAGGTCCCAGTCTAAATGGTTGTGACAATCCATGTAAACTGTGTGCAAAAAAAAAAATGACCTTTGAGCTACAAACCAAACCTGGCCTTTCGTACCACAGCTTCAGCTTCAAATCTTTGGGGTAGCAGGGATACTTGTTGTGAGTGGTTCTGAAACCGCGTTAAGCCGGTCTTGGTCTACTTAGCGCTAAGTCTGCAAAAATGACCATAGTGTGTGACAAATCAAATCAAATCCTATACTAGTTTGATTGTTTTTTCAATTTTTTGTGTATTCATTCCATTATTGTAACTTCTGTTTTCTATGTATGTATAAATTTTGCATTTAAATTGCCCTTATTTTTGATTAAATATAAAAATAATGCATTTTAAATTAATTCACTTTCCTAAAGTTAACAACGTATTGTATAGTAAAGTTCAATAATAATCTAAATTTTATAAAAACGAAATTTGATTGAATATTTTAATTAAATATATTGTAAACCCAATTGTTACTAATTAAGTTACTATGCATATTTTAAAGAATTTTCTTTTAAATTCTAATTATGTACCATTAAGGTACGATATTTCTCATAAGCCATTTTCATTTCTTCATCTCCTAATGCCTTGAAAAAAATCATGTTCCATCTTTTTCGTTCTAAAATTTGTTGGGTTCCTTTTAGCAAAATGTAATTTAGTTAAGTTGCAGACCGAATCTCTCGATATCTTTTAAAGGACATTAGTAGTCCTTAAAATTACGTTCTGTCTTTTTACTTTTAATTCTCGAAATGACTTTTTATCTGGGTCCAACAAAAAAAATTTAAAAACAAAATTAGAAGAATCAGAAATGAAAACATTCCAAAAATTTCTGCAGATACTACGACGCCATGCTGGCCTTTAATCGAAGAGAGCGCAGCTGAAACACCTCTTTAAATATACAAAAGGTGATAAAAATCACTTCTCTTTCTTTTTACTTTTTTTCGAAGGCCATTTTTGGAATTTTTGAATCCTCGTCCGCCCTTTCGAACTCATTTTCGAATGGACCATCCGCCATTTTGTGCCTCCTAGTGGAATTTAACAGTTGTCATTAAAAAGGTAAAGACCATTTTTTTTTTGCCTCCCTTTTTCCACACGGCGAATTGGGCACCGCCGTTATCATTTCATATCTTCCCAAGACTGATTGAACAGTGCGAATAAATTTCTGGTTGGGAAACTTTTTGGGTCAGATAACCACAGGTCTCGCTTTTAATGTTTGCGTGTTCTGATTGGATGGTTATTCTCATTGACTGGGGTGACCGAAAGGCAGGAAGACAGGGTTTCCAAATTACTTTTGATTTTTGAGAAGTGGCGCAGTGGCAACAATAACTACAACAAACTTTCGCAATTTCATTTGCGAGTTTATTGCTGTTTCTTGTTATGTAAATAATACATCAACGAATTGCTCGTCATAAAAGTAGTTGATTTTATATCTAGATTTTTCTGACATTAATTAATTTACTTGACTATTATACGTTTGAAAAATAAACATTGTATTATTATTGAATATTTCGATTTATTTTATTACTTCCTTTCTACAATGAAAATCTATATTTAGTTACCTATAGTTTATTAAAAACTTTCTGTATTTGTTTACTGCCTGATGGAAAATTGTGACCTTTAGCTTAAACTGACCATAAGCTTCAGTTTCGAATCCTGGCGGCGACATAAATGTTTGGGAGTGGTTCGAATCCATGTTAATCTGTACGTCCTGGTCTAATTAGCCCAAAGTGCGTAAAAAATGACCGTTTGAGAGACAAATCTTACCAAACTCTATACTAGTTTTGATTGTTTTTTTTTAATTGTTTGTGTATTTATTCCATTTTTGTGACATTTATTTATTTCTTCTGTTTTCTATGTATCTACAAATTTTCCATTTTGCATTTACATTGTCTTTTATTTTTGTGTAAGTATAAAAAAAATGATACAATTTAAATTAATTTGCTTCCTAAAAACAGCATATTGTAGAGTAAAGTTCAATAGCAATCAAAAGTTTATAAAAACAACGAAATTTAATGGTATATTTTAAATATATTTTAAACCCCATTGCTACTAATTGAGTTGCTATACAGATTTTAAAGAATTGTCTTTTGAATTCTAATTATACCCCCAGTACGATATTCCTCATAAGCCATTTTCATTTCTTCATCTCCTAATGCCTTGAAGAAAAATCATGTTCCATGTTTTCGTTCTAAAATTTGTTGGGTTCCTTTTAGCAAAATGTAATTTAGTTAAGTTACAGACCCAATCTCGATTTTAAAAGGACATTAGTAGTCCTTAAAATTACGTTCTATCTTTTTACTTTTAATTCTCGAAATGACTTTTTATCTGAGTCCAACAAGAAAAAATCAAATCAAAACAAAATTCGAAGAAATCAGAAATGAAAACATTCCAAAATTTCTGAAGATACTACGACGCCATGCTTGTCTTTAATCGAATAGAGCGCAGCTGAGACAGCTCTTTAAATATACGAAAGGTGATAAAAAATCATTTCTCTTTATTTGTTCCTTTTTTTTTCCGAAGACCATTTTTAGAATTTTCGAATCCTCTCCCGCCCTTTTTAGAACTCGTTTTCGAATGCAGCATCCGCCATTTTGCGCCTCCTAGTGGAATTTAACAGCTGTCATTAAAAGGTTTAGGCCATTTTTTTTAATGCCTCCCTTTTTCCACACGTCGAATTGGGCACCGCCGTTAACATTTCATATCTTCCTAGTAAGACTGATTGACCGCGCTCTTTGTGGAATAAATTTCTGGTTGGGAATCTTTTTGGGTGAGATAACCACAGGTCTCGCTCTTAATGTTCGCGCGTTTTGATTTGATGGTTGTTCTCATTGACTGCGGGTGACCGAAAGGCAGGAAGACAAGGTTTTAAAATCACTTTCAATTTTTCAGAAGTGGCGCAGTGGCAACAGTAACTTTAACAAAATTTTCGCATTTTGATTTGCCCGTTTATTTTGTTGTTTCTTATACAAGGTTGTGATTAAATAATAAATCAATAAATTGTTCGTCATAAAAGTGGTCGAATTTTATCTAGACTTTTTTTCGATATTGATTACGCATCATAATCAAGTAAATTAATTTATTTATTTTTGAAAAACATTGTTTTATTATTCAATTTTTCGATTTCTTTTGTTGCTACTTCTCCGCAATGAAAATGTATATTTAGTTACTTTTGTAGTTTATTAGAAACTTCCTATATTAGTTTGAAGGCCAGATGGCCAATTTCTAGCATTCTGACCTTTGGTACAACACTTTCGAATCCTGGCGGTGGCATGATGTTTATGAGTGGCTCGGATCCATGTTAATCTGCAGATCCCAGTCTAATTATGTCAAAGTGTGCAAAAATGACCGTTAAGCAACAAACATATCAAACCAAATTCTATACTAGTTTTGATTGTTTTTTCAATTGTTTGTGTATTTATTCCATTTTTGTTACTTCTATTTATTTCTTCTGTTTTCTATGTATCTACTAATTGTCCGTTTTCCATTTAAATTGTCCTCATTTTTTGTTTGAATAGAAAAATAATACATTTTAAATTAATTTACTTCTAAACTTAACAGCATATTGTAGAGTAAAATTCAATAGAACTCAAAAATGTATTAAAACAACGAAATTTAATGGAATATTTTAATTAAATATATTGTAAACCCAATTACTACTAATTAAGTTACTATATAGATTTTAAAGAATTCTCTTTTCAATTTAATTATGTATCATTAAGGTACGATATTCCTTATAAGCTATTTTCATTTCTTCATCTCCAAATGCCTTAGGAAAAAAACTTTTTCATCTTTACGTTCCAAAATTTGTTAGATGCCTTTAGCAAAATGTAATTTAAGTTCTTGAAGACCGCATCTCGACATCTTTTAAAATGACATTAGCAGTCCTTAAAATTACGTTCAGTCTTTTTACTTTTAATTCTCGAAATGACTTTTTAATCTGGGTCCAACAAAAAGTCAAAAAATTAAAAACAAAATACGAAGAATCAGAAATGAAAACATTCCAAAATTTTTGAAGATACGACGCCATGCTTGTCTTTAACCGAAGAGAGCGCAGCTGAAACAGTTCTTTAAATATACGAATGGTGATAAAAATCGTTTCTCTTTATTTGTTCTTTTTTTTTCCGAAGTCCATTTTTAGAATTTTCTAATCCTCTCCCGCCCTTTTGAACTCGTTTTCGAATGCAGCATCCGCCATTTTGCGTCTCCTAGTGGAATTTATCAGCTGTCATTAAAAGGTAGAGGCCATTTTTTTTTAATGCCTCCTTTTTTCCACATGTCGAATTGGGCGCCGCCGTTAGCATTTCATATCTTCCTAGTAAGACTGATTGAACAGTGCGAATAAATTTGTGGTTGGGAATCTTTTGGGGTGAGATAACCACAGGTCTCGTTCTTAATGTTCGTGCGTTCTGATTGGATGGTTGTTCTCATTAACTGGGGGGTGACCGAACGGCAGGAAGACAGAGTTTTCAAATTACTTTTCGTTTTCTAGAAGTGGAACAGTGGCCCGCATTTTGATCTGCGGGTTTATTTTGTTGTTTCTCTTACACGGTTGTGATTAAATAATAAATCTACAAATTTCTTGTCATAAAAGTGATCGAATTTTTAAATACTTTTTACATCATGCACGTATATTAGTCAAGTAAACTAATTATCTTTTTTTTTGAAAAATAAACAATGTTTCATTATTGAATTTTTGGACTTATTTTTTGTTGCTACATTTTTACAATAAAAATGGATATTTAATTATCGCTTTAGTTTAATAAAATTTTTCATTTGGCATTTAAATTGCCCTTATTTGTGTTTAAACATGAAAAAGAATACATTTTAAATTGACT
The DNA here is from genome assembly GCA_021605095.1 of Caerostris extrusa. Lineage (NCBI taxonomy): Eukaryota > Metazoa > Arthropoda > Arachnida > Araneae > Araneidae > Caerostris > Caerostris extrusa. Next base: position 92,930 of record BPLR01016227.1, on the reverse strand, counting down.
TACTTCCTAAACTTAACAGCATATCTTCAAGTTCAATAGATCAAAAGCTAATTTAAATAGAATCAACGAAACACATGATTACTATTTAATGGAATATTTTAATTAAATATATTGTAAACCCCATTGCTTCTAATTAGGCTACTATCTAGATTTTAAAGAATTCTCTTTGAATTCAAATTATGCCCTTTAAGATACGACATTCCTCATAAGCCATTTTCATTTCTTCATCTCCTAATGCCTTAAAACAAAAAAGAACATGTTCCATCTTTTCGTTCTAAAATGTGTTAGATACCTTTTAGCAAAATGTAATTTAGTTAAGTCATAGACCCAATCTCGCCATCTTTTAAAAGGACATTAGTAGTTCTTGAAATTACTTTCAGTCTTTTTACTTTTAATTCTCGAAATGACCTTTTATCTGAGTCCTAACGAAAAAAGAAAGAAAAACAAAATTCGAAGAATCAGAAATGAAAAACCTTTTGCAAAATTTCTGAAGATACTACGACGCCTTTTAATCGAAGACAGCGCAGTTGAAACAGCTCTTTAAATATACAAAAGGTGATAAAAATCACTTCTCTTTCTTTTTCTTTTTTTCGAAGGCCATTTTTGAATTTTCGAATCCTCGTCCGCCCTTTCGAACTCGTTTTCGAATGGAGCATGCGCCATTTTGTGCCTTCTAGTGGAATTTAACAGCTGTCATTAAAAGGTAAAGGCCATTTTTTTATTGCCTCCTTTTCCACACGTCGAATTGGGCACCGCCGTTATCATTTCATATCTTCCTAGTAAGACTGATTGAACAGTGCGAATAAATTTGTGGTTGGGAATCTTTTGGGGTGAGATAACCGCAGGTCTCGCTCTTAATGTTCGCGCGTTTTGATTGGGTGGTTATTCTCATTGTCTGGGGTGACCGAAAGGCAGGAATACAGGGTTTTAAAATCACTTTGAATTTTTGAAAAGTAGCGCGGTGGCAACAGTAACTCTAACGAAATTTTCGTATTTTGATTTGCGTGTTTGTTTCGTTGTTTCTGCTACACGGTTGTGATTAAATAATAAATCTGCAAATTAATCCACATAAGAGTGGTCGAATTTTATCTACACTTTTTTTGGCATTATAATAGTCAAGTAAATTAATTTATTTTTGAAAAATAAACGCCGATTTATTATTAATTTTTTTGTTGTTGTTGTTGTTACATTTCTATAATGAAAATGTATATATAGTTACCGCTGTAGTTTATTGAAAATTTCCCATTTTAGTTTGCGACCTGATGGCCTATTGGGCCAGTGTTTTGACTTTTGGTAGCACACGCTTTAAGTCCATATCCTGGGAGTAGCATGGATGTTTGTTAGTAATTCTGAATCCACGTTAAACTATAGGTACTGGTTTGAATTAACCAAAAGAGTGCAAAAATTTATCAAAAGCGACAAAACAAATTTAATTTTTCGTACCTCAGGCTTTAGACAGATATTTGTGAGTAGTTCGAATCCACATTAAGCTGTATGTCCTAATCTAATTAGCCTAAAAGGACCATAGATCGACAAACCAAAACTGGCCTTTCGTACCACAGGCTTCAGGTTCGAATTCTGGCGGTGGCATGGATGTTTCTGAGTGCTTCGGGATCCACGTTAAACTGTAGGTCCCGGATTAGCTAGCCAAGTGTGCAAAAAATTACCGTAGAGGGACAAACCAAACGAAATTTTATTTTAATTTTATTATTTTTTCAATTTTTTATGTATTATTTCAGTTTACAATTAGCAATATTTAAGAGCATTAAAATGCAAGTAAAACTTCTCACAATAAAATGCGCATTAATTTCTTTATAACATAACGTATCTTATAAGGTCTCATGCAATAGCAAAAATGTTACCGTAAGTTATAAGCTCGTTAATTCGTGGCTAAAGAAGAATCACATGGGCAGATATAAAATTTACTTCATTATTAAAAATAACACCATGAAACCAGTAAGGATCCACCATACCTTCCTGAAACAAACTATATATCGAACGAGGAAAAGTTCAAGGTTGATAGATATTTCCTTCAAGCATAGATTGACCCCCAAGTTAGACTTTGGACTTTTTTTTTTTTTTTTCCTTTTCTTTTTATTCTCCTGTTCGACTTTGGAACCGAGAATTGGAGAGAGAGAGAGAGAGGAAGAAAAAAAGGGAGTGGACAGTCGAGTGAAGAGTTCCAGGCAATACGGAGGGTAAAAATACCCTGAAACGAGCTGGCTTTTAAGGTGATTTTGTAAATATTTGTTAAATAAATTTGTTTTGTGTGTTATGCGTTGTAGTTGTGCAGTGTTGCCTTTGCAATTTTAATAAATATGGCAGCTAAACATCTCGTTATTATTTTAAGAAATAATTCAGTTTCTACCATGAAACACCACAAGAATTAAAAACCATACCCATATCAGGCCCTAATCTGTACTAATCCCATTTGGAATGAAAAATATCTCCATCAATATAAGGCTGTAAAAATTTATTCAGAACAGTAGCGGTATTTAGGGATAATTAAAAGATCACATTGCAAGTAAAACTTCCTTTTACATAAACAATGAAATACAGGCTTATTTGGGCTCGCTAATTTCTTTATAACACATACGTCCCTTAATTTCTTCATACCATAACGACCTTAAAACGGTGTATGGCACAACAACAAACCCTTCATTTGTCCGAGAAAACATCTTTCCGAAATGTTCTCCAAAAAGCCTGCCGATTCGCGATAGCATCTTCTTGCGGGGGAAACAATACGGCGGCGCAACTTACAACACAAAGTAACTGGAAATTTCTTGGCCGCGATAATTTGCAAGACGCGATAAGATTTCTTAAGAGGATAAAAGCGTAAAATATTCACTCCTTCTTCGCAGTTAAGTTGGACTGCTGGTAAGCTTCAGTAATTAGCAAGTTCTGAATCAAAACCGACGCTCAACAAGATTGTGTGAGAGAGAAGGTGGGTGCGAAAGCTTTTCGCAAAAGTCCATTAACTAAATGTAGAGTGCGATTTGGGTAATGGTAAAAACGCTTAAAGATTTGTATTTCATGTTAACAATGTTTAAAATTCATTCGGCGCTAATGAAGTAGACTTGGAATACATTCTGTGTGTGAGAAGAATATTACCGAGACATAATTAAAAGATATACAAATTTGTTTATTTTAATGTTTATATCTTAACTTAATTATTTATAATTAATAATAAATAAGTAATATAAAAAAAATTGTAAAGCCAATTCCTACTTTTTTTTTTTCACTGTATTGCAGAAAAGTCCTTTGGAAATAAAGTTGAAATTTTCCTCTCAGATCTGGCGCCATCTATTATTAGATACATGCAAGTTAAATCTAAAAAAAACTAAAATTAATTAATTAATTTTAGTTAGTGAATTAATATTTGAAAAACTGTATTAACATCAAGTGTCATCCACTACAAGTTTAAAAAAAAATTTATTTGAACTTGAGTGGGTGAATAAAAAGTATTTTTTAACGATTCAAAATTTGAACAAAATATATATAGGGATAGTGTGAGCTAATAGTAAGAATTAAAAAAGGGCAACACTAAAAAACAAAAGTTTAACTAAATTTTTAAAATAGAGGATTATTTATATAAAAAAGGGTATCTGCAGTTTAATATGCATAAGTTTGAGAGCCACACCAACGCACTCTAAACCAGTGTATATATATATATATATATATATATATATATATATATATATATATATATATATATATATATATATATATATATATATATACACTCAAGAGTCAAAACATTATGACCACCTGTGAATAAAGAGTTGGCCCACCTTTGGCGTGCAACACAGCTTCAACCCCCCTTGGCATGGATGCCACAAGTCCTAGGTAGATGGCCGGAGACAGATTGTACCAGATGTTTAAGCAACGGTCACGCAAATCCGAGATATTGCGAATTGGTGGTCTTTGAACTCTGAGCTGCCGTCCCAGGACATCCCCAAATGTGTTCTATAGGATTGAGATCCGGTGGGTCAGGCGGCCATGAAATTAACTGGAATTCAGCATCATGTTCTTTGGAACCACTCCAACACAATTTTAGCCTTGTGACAAGGGGCGTTGTCCTGTTGGAACATTCCATTTCCAGCTGGAAAACAGAGGCCACGTAAGGGTGCAACTGGTCCGCATTAATGTTCAGATACCCTGTAGCATTCATGGTCTGCTCTACCACAACCACGGGTCCCAGAGACGCCCAAGAGAACATCCCCCAAAGCATAATACCGCCACCAACGGCCTGTGTATGACCTACTGTACATTGAGGGAGCAACTGTTCGCCTAGAAGACGGCGTATCTTGACACGGCCATCGGCGTGATGAATGACAAACCGTGATTCATCTGACCAGGCTACTCTCTCCCACTGATACATGGACCAGTCACGATGTTCCCGGACCCAGCGCAGGCGCAGTTGGCGATGACGCTTGGTCAGCAAGCACACGGACACAGTTGGACATTTGCTGCGTAACCCCATATCCAACAGTGTTCGCTGAACAGTGTGCTCCGATACTATTCTACTTGGCCCTGTACTGTTGGTTTCACCGTCATTCATCCACTTTGCATAAGTACTAACAACTGTAGATCGCGTACAACCCACGAGTCGTGCAGTTTCGAATTACTTGTTGCGAGCCTTCGAGCCATTACAATCTGCCCTCTATCAAAGTCGCTTAGATCCGCAGCCTTTCCCATCACACACAGAAGTAAGTGAAAGAATGATTCTTCAGACTCTCCAGCAGCAGTTAAATACCACTTCCACCTGATCGCGTGCCTTCCACGTCATCCAGGCGAGTTCATTGCAAAAATGTAGGGGTGGTCATAATGTTTTGGCTCTTGAGTGTATACCAATATGTTAAATGAAACATGTTGTGATGGGTACTAGTCTTTTATAAAAAATGTGGCCCGGATAATAAATAAAAATAAAGTCGAGAATACTTATTTGGATATTTATTCTCAGAAACAAAATTCAAATAATGAGAAAATAAATCTTTGACTACGAAAATAAAATATGCAATAAAATTATCATATTTTCTATCAAATTAAATTAAATACATTCAATATATTGAAGATTAAAGCAAATGAGCCGAACGCGTTGATCTTAACCAATACATTTTTATGTTTGTTTATTAGTCATTTGGGCAGAATTTCTCCTTATTTTCGATTCAGTGTTTACTGTATTTAGAATAGTGTAATTCTAATTTTGCTAACAATTTGAATGTAGGCCCTTCTTCATCTTGAGGTCCTAGGCCGAAGCCTAGTTAGTCTATAGGAAATCAGGCCCTGGCTTGGTGCCTGCACCTGCAGTTTTAAAAGTTATAGAAATCAAATATATATTTATTATAAGAACTTAAATTCGCTAGATTATGTTTAACAACCAGGAAAATATGACAGACTTTAAAACTTAAGATAACTCAAAATGATCACACTCAAATGAACACAGACAATATGTATATATATATATATATATATATATTGTATATATATATATCATATGTATATATATATATATATTGTATATATATATATATATTGTATATATATATATATATTGTATATATATATATATATTGTATATATATATATCATATGTATATATATATATATATATATATATTGTATATATATATATCATATGTATATATATATATACAATATGAATTTAATGCATAATGGTAGATTTGTAACAGGCTCAGTATTACCTACTTAAATCCAAAAGAAACTATTATGCTCTTAGGGAAAGAAATATATCTTCACAAACTTTAAAAGGAAGTTATTATTTTCATTTCTATATGATTGAAATATCAGAAAAATAACAATGTAGCTCGATAATGGTGTAATTGTCTGGTCTGCCGCTGCTAAGTGCTTAAAACAAAACGAGGGTAATGACCATGCACGAATAAAACGTTTACAAAGATTATCATGAAGAACACAAGTAGTAAAAATAAACGAAGAAAGCAGTATATTTTTAAAATATACAAAATAAATAGTACAAATTTTAAAAGTATGCATTTTACTGATATTGTTTAATGTCAAAGGCAAATAATGAATGATGAATAAAAACTTATAAATAAGGCTATCAAAATAGATATTAATAACTAATACAATTCAAGTAAATTGATTTTTACAAATTATGGATATATCTAAAAAAAAAAATGTACTAAGTGAGTTTTCAATAATATTGCTTTAAAGTCTGCCAGGAACAAAAATATAAAATGTTTCGAAGGTTTAAAAATATAACTGGAAGTAAAAAAAATTATAATTCGAATTATTGAAATAAAAAATAATTATAGAAAGCAGTTAAAAATTTTCAAAAGTTTAAAATAAAGTTTAATAAAAAAATTTAACACATTTAACATCAATAATTTTTCCATTATTTTCATATAAAAATATTTTTACATTCAATTTATATTAAATTAATTTTATCATAGTTTATTTTTATAAACAAACTTTTATTTCTATTGCGTTTACATTTTAATTTAAACAACTCCTGCACCTATTTCTTTTAAATCCTCAGCATAATTCATAAATTGTTTTTCTAATCTATTTTAATTATACTTAGAATGATTTCAAACACAATATATATACTCAACGTACATTTTTATACGAACAAACTTTGAAAATTACGAAATGCTCTTTCATTTCACTTTTAAATTAATGCAAACTTATGATGGATTGTGTTTTGCTTTCTCGAAATAATCTCGGTTATTTGCAATAAATAAAAATCACCAAATGAAACAGATTGCAGGCCATTCTTATCCAAAACTTTGTTAATCAACAAAACTTTAAAATCACCGGCAGAAAATTAAAACTGTCGGATAATGATCATTAAATTACGTTGTCTGTCTTTTTTCATCGTACATCCAGAAAGATTAAGCAATTGCTTATAGAAGATTGCCGAGTTTGTTCATTTGGGAACTTTTTCCTGTCACTAATGATGCCTTCCAAAAAATGAATTTCGGAGAAGACATTATCTGGAGAATGTTTACACCGCTTTTATTAATAGTTTTTTTTATTCTTTTTTGATTGTCATTGTAATTTATCTTTGTCATTGAATGTTTCATAAATGAAATAATTACAACAGCTTAAAGAAAAATGACCAAGATCAATTCGTTAATAATTAATGGCATCATTTTCTTTATTGTTAGTATACAATTGTACTTTGTTTTAAGAAAACTCATTGGTCATTAATATCTCATGTTTTATACTATTATTTGAAGACTCCCTTCTTGTAGTTACAACTTTTCGGCCTATACTAGAACTATAATTGCTTGAAGAAGAGGGTCAGTTTCAGCATTTCTTTGTAAATAGTTAAATTTGATTCACAAGTGCAGTTCACCAAGGGCGGAAATTTTCAGAGTTCTCGAGTCTACGACGAATCTAATGCAACCGGTCTGAGGCAGATCTTAATTTTTACATGACGTGATACACGAAACCACATGAGGCTCATTTTGTAAATCTCTGGCTTGTTCAGTCACTTCACAGAAAAAGGAAAAAAACAACACTTCTTGTCGATTCGTCGCAGAACTCTCCTTTTTTCTCCCAAACCTTCCTTTAAAGGGATTCCGTCAAAGAGGGAGGGTCAGCTTTCCTGACTTCTCATTGGAGTGGACACTTCCTCATCCAGTGGTCTATCGCCAATCACGATGCAGCAACTTATGACGCAATCCATATTCCATCTGTAATTCTTTCGACCTGTGAAGGTAGAACAGACTATCGTTTATTTCATGATGTATCATTAACCATGACACTGATTATCTGCTGTCAGATTTGAGTGACAGGTTGTTATTATGGACTTATTAAAGAATATACATTCCTTTTCCACGGGAACGGAATGTATATTCCAAAATAAAGGGTAGTTCAAAATAAATAAAAAGAGTAAATTTTTATTTAATGAAATTCGATTTTCTAATATTTTGAATTCGCACTTTTTTTATTTTTATTTACTTATGTTTGCAATAATAATTGCAATAGTTTTGAAATTTCCAGGTATTTATGTAAACAAAACAATATTTGCTTTTACTGTCCATAGCTTGAATGAACATTTTCCCAGTCCCAAATTATCCTGCAATTATTATTATTATTATTATTGTAAGTAAACCTTATTTTTTAATTGTTAAATAATTCGCCCTTGATGCCATCTGGCGGCCTGATGATGCTTAGCACTGAATACACTCACTTATGACATTATAGGGGCCTGAATGGCCGAGTGACTAGCGCTCTGGCTCTCGGTACCACAGGTTTCGGGTTCGAGTAACGGCGGTGCCATGGATGTTTGTAGTGTTTCGGAATCCACTTTAAGCCGTAGGTCTCGGTCTTATATGACTGTTGAGCGTTGGGCGTAGAGCTAACAACCCTACCCCGTAAAAAGAAAAACATCACTCGTCTCGAAATCTACCATTAGGTAGACGGCCTTGGCCCACTCTGGGCTGTTGCGTCAATGATGATGATGATATTATAGTGTCGCAAACTCATGTTCAATTATTAAAGATTTATTTTTAGGCTTTCTTTCTTCTCAATGGTGAAATAATGAATTTAATTTTATTATGTCACCATATTTTCATTAATTTTTTTCTAAGTACTTGTTTTTTCATATTTTTCTAAGTTAAAAATTATAATTTCTCTGAACCCAGCCCATATCTGCTCGTTTCGTGTAACATTGTTATGGATTTTTGAACTTAACTGTTACTTAAATGGATAAAGACATACAAAAATGAAATCAATTGCACTTATATCTTTATAAGTATTTCGTATTTGTATTTCTGAGAATAAACAGGACAGACCCACCCCACCTGAAAATGGATTAAAACACCACCTTAACTGTCAGGAGAGCCCATCATTGTTGACACAACTTCCGCTAATGCCCTTACTGGCAAGGGTAAATAATCTATTACCCGAACGGTGGTCATGTCTTCCCCCCTGATAGAGAATGCCCGCTTGGCCCAAAGGCCCACAGCAATTTACTCCAACTGCCGAGCATCGCTTCCCCAGGGGGGTACGAGGGGCGTATCCTTTGTGCCCCCAATAACGGGGATTGTTCGTCTCCGATTTCAGTCCTGCAGTTGGCAGTGGCCGCTTTGAAGTCGCGCCACTGATTTGAGAATTGAAGCCACCGAAATGCGGCACTGCTCAAATGGGGTGGGAATAGTTTCCGAACTGTTGAAGTGGAATTGTGGAATGCGTTTTTAAGGACTGAGAAGTTTAAAGGCATTTGTCGTTTTGGGAGGAAAGGGTGTAAAGGAATCGGGAGCTTGGAAGAATTGCGATCGAAATGCAGTGTGAAAATTATGTATAACTTGTGAGTATTATAATCGGAAAAATGAAACCCATTAAACTGAGACTGTTATTTCTTAATGCATAAATAAAAATAACATAAAATATAGCGTTCATTTTTGGTGTCAAAGAATCCATAATAAACAAATGAACCTGATATTTCCTTGATGCTTTGAAATGTGGCAAACATAAAAAGGTTAAAAATGGATATATACACTCAAGAGCCAAAACATTATGACCACCTGTCAATAACGAGTTGGCCCACCTTTGGCGCGCAACGCAGCTTCAACCCGCCTTGGCATGGATTAATACCACCACTTAATACCAGTTAAATACCACTTCCACCTGATCACGTGCCTTCCACGTCCTCCAGGCGAATTCATTGCAAAATGTAGGGGTGGTCATAATGTTTTGGCTCTTGAGTGTATATATATATACACTGAATATAATGGTTTTAAAGAAATGTGTTATAAATAAAGTTACTACGTAAAAATAACTTGTACTTTATTCCTTCTCTTAATACTTCTTTAAAAAATAAATCACATAAAAAGTTTTTCTTTAAATAATAATGAATTTATAAATATTTGGAATAGTTTCGTTGAGAAGTATGATAAAATTATACTACTTGGTAGTCAGCAACATCTAGGCCAAGTTCAAGTAGCCGTGTGGTCTCATGGAAGGAGGGAAGAGGGAAGCAGCTTCTGTTTTGATGGAGCGTGCGTAGGTAGAAGTCTGACATGGCTCCGTGACGTTGAAGAAGCAGGGCAGTGCCTTCCGGGAGGACTTTTTAGGGAGAATCCCCGCATTTGCGTATCGTATGGGAGAAACACCGGAAAACCCCAAAGGGTAGTCCGACAAACGAGGCCAGATACTGTACATCTTAAACGCCATCAAGTCTTTTCGTTTTTTGAAACAGCGTCTACAACAAAGCCGCTAGCGGATTGAACTTCAGCCCTAAAGCTCACCAACGATGCACGTTAGCTCTCAGACACGAGTCGGGCTTATATAATAATAAATTATATATTATTTTTTTCTCTTACAATATTTCTTTTAAAAAATAAATATCATAAAACGTTTTCCCATAAATAGCAATGGATTTATAAATATTTGAAATGCTTTCGTCTAGACGTATATTATAATTTTAATTCTTTTATCTTCATTTCGCTATCATGGCGATATTAGTTAAAAGATTCCAAGCGTAAACCTTAATAGATAATATTAAAATCTGCACATCTTTTCAGAATAAATATGATTCAAAGTATGAACAGAATGTTAACTATGTTCTTAGCAAAATACATTTTATTAAATCGAGAATAATAAACTGATCCTTGGTATTATTATTAAATATAAGATGCTTTTAATAATAAAGTGAATAATAAACATTTTATACAAATATTACTGGTGAAATTTTATTAAATTAAAACATCGTTATATTAATTATTGATGTAGCATTTTACTAATTTTTTCATTTTCTGCAACAGTAACATATACACTGAAGTGACAAAAGTCATGGGATACCTCTTAATATCGTGTCGGCCCTCCTTTCGCCCGGCGAAGTACAGCAACTCGACGTGGCATGGACTCAACAAGTCGTTGGAAGTCTTCTGCAGGAATATTGAGCCATGCTGTCTCGATAGAAGTCCATAATTGTGAAAGCGTTGATGGTGCAGGATTTTGGGCACGAACAGACCTCTCGATGATGTCCCATAAATGCTCGATGGGATTCATGTCGGGCGATCTAGGTGGCCAGATCATTCGTTAGAATTGTCCAGAATGTTCTTCAAACCAATCGCGAACAGTTGTGGCACGGTGACATGGCGCATTGTCATCCATAAAAATCCCATCGTTGTTTGGGTACATGAAGTCCATGAATGGCTGCAAGTGATCTCCAAGTAGCTGAACATAAGCATTTCCAGTCAATGTTCGGTCCAGTCGCACCAGAGGACCAAGTCCATGCCATGAAAAACAGCCCACACCATTAAGCCACCACCAGCTTGAACAGTGCCTTGCTGACAGTTTGGGTCCATGGCTTCGTGGGTCTGCGCCATACTCGAACCCTACCATCAGCTCTTACCAACTGAAATCGTGACTCATCGGACCAGGCCACGGTTTTCCATTCATCTAGGGACTAACCGATATGCAACTCTCACGTGCCCACGAGAGTCGCTGCAAGCGATGTCGTTCTGTCAGTAAAGGCACTCGAGTCGGTCTTCTGCTGGAATAGCCCAAGAAAGCCAAATTTCTCTACAGTTCTAACAGACAAGTCCCTTGTACATCCCACATTGATTTCTGCGGTTATTTGACGCAGTGTTGCTTGTCTGTTAGAATTTACGACTCTTGCAGACGTCGCCGGTCTCGGTCGTTAAGTGCAGGCGGTCGACCACGGCGCTGTCCATGGTGGGATGTTATGCCTGAAATGTCATACTCGGTGCACTCTTGACACAGTGGATCTGGGAATGTTGAATTCCTAACGATTTCCGAAATGGCATGACCCATGCGTCTAGCTCCAACTAACATTCCGCTTTCAAAGTCTGTTAATTCCCGTCGTGCGGTCATCATCACGTCAAAACCTCTTCACATGAATAACTTGAACAGAAATGAAAGCTCTGTGAAAGCACTGCGCATTTATACCTGTTCTACGCGATGCTACTGCCATCTGAAATTTGCATATTGCTATCCCATGACTTTTTTGTCACTTCAGTGTATATATTCGTTCATTGCAATTACATATTGTCCGACTCGTGGCTCGATGGTAAATTTTGCGCTGCTGATGAGCATCGGGGCTGAAGTTCAATCGGCTGGTGGCTTTGTTGTAGACACTGTTTCAAGAACAAGGACACTCGATGGCGTTGGTGATGTTTAGCTTCTTGTCTCCTTAGTCAGACTGCCTGGTGGAAGATTTCTAGGTTTTCTCCCATACGATACGCAAATGTGGGGTAGTTCCCCCTAAAATTCCTCCCGGAAAGCACTGCCCTCCTTTTTCAGCGACACGAAGTCAATTCAGACTTTAACCTACTGTTGCACCTTCACAAAAGCTGCGTCCCCTTTTTCCTCCTTCCATGAGTAGACTACTCATGAGATGTCCGTCCAACGCTGCCGGACACTGAGGATTAGTCACATAATTATATATTATTTCAACAATTCAACTTTCAATTCCAGATATGTAAACTTCAGATCCTTCACCACTGATATAGCATATTAGTAGCAGATTCAGCATTGCCTAAGGTGCACTGAAAGGGCGGGCTATACCACATTACAGTATGGAAGAAGAAATGCTTTAAAAACGGTTTTTGAAAGAGAAAATTGAAAAAAAAAAAAAAATTATTTATTCAACTCGAAGAAAGTTTGCTAGACAAGCTGTTAAAATGCATTTCATTTCATTATGATAATCAACCTTAATTATGCAAACATGAAACCAGACCTAAGAATCTTCTATTTCGAAGCAATCGTTCTATTTTTCAAGAAAGGGTTTATTCCTCACATGCAAATTTTTCGAAATGCATCTATTATTTTGAGATAAAAAGAAATAAAAAGTAAATAAACAAATGATAAATAAAAAAAAAAAAAAATATCTTGAAGATTGTTAGTTTTCTGGTTCCAAAAAAAAAAAAAAAAGTTTATTTTCAATATTAAATTCAGAAAATGTAATTAGATTTGAAGAAAAGTTTTGAAAAATCAATATTTTTTTTTTATGTGACATGAGCATATCTAGGAAATTTTAATAATATTCAGTATGTTCTTAATGAAAAATAAAATAACTTAAATATACATTTTAAAATAAGATAAGATCAATTTTCACGAAAGAAAAACAAGCTAGAAACATGTATTTTTAGAGATGAAAATAGATCAAATTGAACTTTTCTATTCTGAGAAATTTCTATTCTGAGAACTTTACATTTTATATTATTTATTACCTTAGCCTAATGCAAGCAATTATTATTTGAAAGATTTAAAATAAAACGAAACGCATTATGAAATTTCATCTTATTTTATCTTATTTTAGAATGATGTTTTTAACTGCCATCTTACACAAAGGTCAGACAAGCATCAATCTTTCTTTTTTTTTCTTTACATCTCTGTTTTTCTTTTTCTTTCAATTTTCATTTACTTCTTTTATTGACACTAAATGGCTTGTTTTTTTTTAAGAAAATGCAAAGTTCTTGTTGAATTGATTAAATTGTTTTTTCAATTCATAAAGCAACAAAAACAATGTCCTGTTTTTATTAAATAAATATATACACTTTTATGAACTCTTTCAGTATACTTCAATTTGTCAAAATGTCATTTTTTTTTTATCTGAGCCATTATCAGTTAAGTTATTTATTTCCATATATTTTCTGCATAAATTATCTTTTTTTTCATAAAATTCAATATAAATATTTTTATTTTATTATATTATTAAGTCAAATTTAATAGCGCTTTTTTATGTAAGAGAGTTGCATATTTTATTATTTAATACATTGTAATTATACCGTACTATAATATTATAAATACACAAAAAATGGGAACAAATTTTCCTTTTAATTTCAGCCATTATCAGTAAAGTTATTTATTTCTATATATTTTCTGCATAAATTATCTTTTTTTCATAAAATTCAATATAAATATTTTTACTGTATTGCATTATTAAGTAGAATTTAATTTCGTTATGTAAGAGAGTTGAATATTGTATTATTTAATACGAAGTATCATGGGTAATTATGCCGCGCTATAATATTATAAATACATCAAAATCGCATCTTTCAATTCACAAAGTAGCAAAATATTTTCCCTTTCTATTAAGTAAAAATATACTCTGTTATGAACGCTTTCAATATGCTTCACTTTGTCAAAATGTCATTTTTTATCTGAGCCATTATCAATTAAGTTATTTATTTCTTTATATTTTTATCTTTATATCTTTTTTTCATAATATTTAGTATAAATATTCTTAATTTATTATACTATTAAGATAAAATTTAATATCATTATGTGAGACAGTTGAATATCATTATTTGATTATTTAATAAAAAGTATCATGGGTAATTATGGAATGCTATAATATTATAAATGCATAAAAATGGGAACAAATTTGTCATTTTTTAATGTGAGCCATTATAAATGATTTATTTCTATATTTTCTGCATAAATTATCTTTTTTTTTTAATAATATTCAATATAAGTTTTCTTACTTTATTATATTATTAAGTAAGATTTAATAGCACTATATAGTAAGAGAGTTGCATATTATATTATTTAATACAAGGTATCCTGGGTAATTATGCCATGCTATAATATTATAAGAGTATCAGAAATGGGAACATATTTTTGTAAATTTTTAACACATAAGCGTTTCCTTTTTTATAAGAATTCTTTAAGCTGTTTAAAATTATCATAGTCTGTTCAAAATATTAAATTGAAATAAATTTATGTTGAGAAGAGATTTTAAGTGTACATGCATAGTGAGCATTAGTTACGCTTACATTAATTCCAATTTACAATTAATCTGGGTCGGAAAATACGCTTAATAATCTTTTATCAAAGCAGTGATTAAGTAATTGTTGTTTAATGTTCTGCTCCTAGCCCTTTAATTAATTGGGATAATTCCAAATGTTAGGTTCCTGTTGATTAAAATATCAAATCGAAGTTCATGTTTATGACACTTAAAATCTGTAGGTAATAATTAAACATTATTTAAGCTAGCTAGTTAGTTAGTTAGCTGGGGCCTGAAGCCGGCGCTGGGCTTAGTGACTAGCGCTTTGGCGCTCGGTGCCACATGTTTCGGGTTCAAGTCCCGGGAGTGCCATTGATGTTTGTAGTAGTTCGAATCCCCTTTTAAACTGTAGGTCCCAATCTAATATGACTAATATAATCTAATATAAAGTGACCCTCTTTTGGGTGTAGGGCTCTGGCAACCCTACCCTGTAAAAAGAAATCATCCACTGTCTCGAAATTTGCCAGCAGGCAGGCAGCTTTGTCCCTAAATGGGGCTGTTGTTCCAATGAAGAAGAAGTTAGTTAGCTATATTTATTCTATAAGAATTTACACTTTTTATTTAATAGTGCATATGATTGCAATGAGTCCGGTTTTCGGTTTTCTTATCAAGCCTAGGATTTGCAATATTTTTAATCACTTATTCATTAATCTTTTTCAATAATTTTAATCATTTAATCATCGTTTCAAGAGAACTCATTATCCCTCACTACTATCTGAAATCTGATTTGAGTGACAAGTTGTTCTCATTAATACAAAAATACACGTCAAATTTGAATGATAGTACTTGTTAACGAATATACATTCATCTCTCCTGGGAATGAAATTAATTTTCGAAATATAAAAAGATATACTAATTTAATTATTTTTTTTAAATTTTAAACAATATGATATATAAATGCATATGTTAATTACTAATTTATTTATAAAACACAATAACTTTTCGGTATATTGATTTCCTAAATTGTTTTTCGTTAAACTGAAACATTAAGTAACAAACATTTTAATATCATACTGCTTTTATTTTGAAATTTTATAAAATAATATGTCTGATTTACTAAAGTTTACTGAAAAGTTCATTTTAAATAAATGCTTTCAATTTAATATAAATTACTTTTAAAACTTCCTTCTTATAACCAAGACTATTTAGCGAAATCATTTGTTTGATCTTAAGACTTCATTTGATTTTGAAAAAATATACATTTGTTGATACAAATTAGCAGAAGCAATTCATAAGAAAAAAAGCAGGTTAAGAAGAAAATTCTGTTAATATTTTTGCGGTTTTTTAATTTTTTATTTTGTAGAAAATGTTCAATAACTGTAAATACTTTCTTCATTTTTCTGAATAGTTTAGTAGTAGGAGAAAGTAATATTAAAATGTGCGAAAATGAGTTCTTTCTTTTTAACTCAGAGAAATTAGAGTCAAAATATTCTTCTACATGTTTTAAAGTAGTGTTAAAAATGTTACTACGTTTTAAAGTAGTGGTTCTCGGAGATGGGGTCTCTTTAAAAAAAATTTTAATTTTTGGCAATTCTTACTAAATTATTTTGATAAACTGTTATTCATTCAGAAAATAGAAAATGTCCGCTCACTTGTGATTTTGGGGAGAGTAAATGTTTAACGAAAATTAAACACATTTTCAATGTAGTCTGGCGCATTAGTGATTATTTACTTGAGGCAACTGAAGACAGGCAACTGGTTCTATTACGAGGCAACGAAATTGGTCGCGTGCACAGTTGATTATTTAGTAGACTACGAGAGAACTACGAACAGTTTATATAAATATTTATTTTTTTCATTTGCTCATTCCTCGAGTTTTCTACAACATTCTCGCAAAACTCTCTCTGCAACTTTCTTGTTCTTAAATGTTTATCCGAATATTCCTTCAATCATATCACAATGGTTGTTTTTTTTCATTCTCGCAGATAAAAAAAAATGTTCGATTGCCATGATATTCATTAAGCTAACTATAAAAATAGGAAGGGTGGAAGGAAATCATTCCCTCACTGAAGGCAAATAGTCACCTAAATAATGTCCACCCTGTCCGTGTAAAACAATCCTGAACGTGTCCATTCTATTCTCACGGACTTAACGAACACATAACTGGTTGCATCTATTTAGTTGCTGCAACAAAATAACCAGTAATTGAGTCTGCATTTAAAAAGTTTGCGGGAGATCTAATACATGTCTAATGAATATCAAAATACATCGGATAGCTCATCAAAATAGCTCGGAGTATAAATCCTCTTCCGAGGGATGGTCCAAACAATGTATGACGACTGCAACAGTTGGGCAACCGAAGACACGATGAGGAGTAAGCTCGACATCAGGGCAGTTGCCATATTTTTGTATTTTTAACTCTATCAGCAGAACGTCATAATCTATCCAGCGTTTCGCAGTACCGTTCCACAGTGAAGGAGAGACCTGGATGCTTGAAATCAATACACACGTTGGTCCTGTATGGACATTTGATACTAGTGTCACCATTGTTATTGTTTCAGTATTTTCCATACACGCGTGATTCATTTGTGAGGTCAAAATTACCTGTATGAAATTTGGCCTACTGTCTACTGCATAAACACTAGAGCCAAATCCGCTATTAATGTTTCATATGGTCTGAGATACCATAATTCCTCGTAAGAATAATAGTGCGAATTTCCGACCATTCCATTTTCAACAAAATTAATTTTTTAAAAAAAGTTTTTAAGGTTTTAGAGCTTACAATTATTTTTTTATAAACATGTTGGAGAGGTAACTTTCCAACAACAATAAAAAAAATCAAAACAGGAATTATTAAGCCAATGTCATGTAATAAGCTGTTAAAGTTGGCAATATTTTTAACTACAAATTTCATCCTTGCCAACCCAATACTATACTTACTACTATATTACTTTATTATACTTATTTTTATAGTATATTTGTTTACGTGCTAAAAATTAAATTTATGAATCCAAAATTTCATTACAAAAATCTTCAAAAAGTAAAAAACAAATCTATTCCAAATGCATGATTATATTTCGTATTTATATATATAATACAGGAATGAATATTAGCTTGACCGCTACATGCCATCTATGTTAAGAAAATTGTGTTACCCGTTGCTTCTATTATCTAACTAAATGTACCAATGATAATAACTACTAAGTAACAGGGATACAGTCTGATGATGATGATTACTTCAGGTAGGAATTGGATATCGGATTACTCTATTGATCATGGATGATGACTCCTGTGTAATCATTACTAAGAGAGAGCAGCTTCAAAGCTAGTGAGTCTAGGAAGGTGAGAACACAAAGAAAATATTTATTGTTTTCTGAGGAAGCCTACTGTTTAAATGGTTGTTAATAATATAACAAAGGCTTCATTGAATGGTGTTAAGGCTAATGTTTTGACGAATAAGGGTGATAATGATCGGTGTATTATTCTGGAAGTTAATTTTCTTCCCAATAAAATACACATAAAATAAGAAACTTTGCGTATAGATAATTAGAAGGAATTAAAATAGACCTGCGTTTCCATTTATGAAATGCTTGTGGATTCATAGCTAAATGGCACATTAAAATGTATATGTCCCAAAATGCTGTAAAATATAGATTAAAATGTTGTTTTTATCTTATGTTTGGAATAATTACGCCTACAATGCATGTCTATATTGTGGAAAGACTCAAATTAAGGAGGAAGTCAGTTGGAAAAATTTCAGTTAACCATGTTGAGCTGTTTTACGTTTGAGCAAACCAATTTTTAATATGAACTAGCAATGTAGGTTTTCTTCCTTAAAATTATCACAGAATTGTTAAAAACTGATATGACATACGTTGACACTGTTAAAAAAAAAATTCAAAAATTCAAAAATATTTTATTGAACATTAAATAAAAGAAGTTAATTATTAAATAATTTTATTAAATAATAGAAGATTGAACATTGAATAACATAAATTATTGACAATTTTTATTTAATATTGATTAACAAGAGTTCATGATTTAATTTGATTAAACATGGGATAGCAGTAGTCATTTGATGGAACATGATTAACTTTTATAAGGATGCTATTAATTTAGACTGCCTTTAGACTACAACTATCATCTATAGCGAGAGTAAATTTTAACAAATTTAATATATATTTTAATTAAATATAGCATTGAAATCGAATAGGGTTGGCCTTAAAGTCATTATACAAGGCATGTATCTAGTGTTTTAGTGTAATGCCGGGAGGCTATTTGTATTGATAATTAAATTAATATAAAAAAAAACTCGATAAATGAAATTTCTGCAACTAATTTTCGCATCCAAAAAGTATTTATCATTGTTTTAAAATTAATACAACATTTAATGTCATAAAATTATTATTATTATCATTCATTAAAACGAAATTTTATCAATTATTCATTAATCTTCATATCTTAAACATAACAATATCAAAATCGTGTATTCTATTAGATGTTACCTTACAATTAATGAAAAAAACATCATTTCTCTATTTTTATTACATGCATTATAAATATTTCTACCATTCTAGAATGTTTACTGTACCATAAATTAAACAAAATAAATATTTATGAGACCGAATGAGAAATGTATCTTTTTATTTTAATTTAGCATTCGGCACGTTTTCTGTACATGGAAATAGATTTTCAATTACTCTAATGCTTCACTTGCAAAGATACAGAGAATACGGTAGGCGAAAATTTATGTCTAAAAGAATAAATATTTTATTAGATTGGTCTAAAATGATTTTACCTCGCAGCAAATTGCTAAGAAAGGCGTAAAAGAACCTCTAAAAATCGGAGATCACCTTTATAAAAGATTTATTTGTAGACTTGGATAAAAAGAAGTGCATTTGAGGATCGAGTAAAAACAATTTCAGTACCCTTATTTCTTTAGATTTGTAGGTAATGCCGTAAGTAAATAGTTTAGAATTCTGAACTTGTATATTTCTCGTAAAACAATTTACAAAAAGGGTTTATCTATCTTAAGATAAAAGCAAGAATAGAGAAAATACCTGGTAGCCAATTTTAGCAAACGCCAGATGCTCCAAAGATTACTAAAAATTATGTTACATAGTATTTCTGTTCGAAGGACAACATAATATAAAAAATATACATTATTCTGTACTGATATTTTGTGCAATTACTTTATAACACAACCAATTAAATAAAACGAACCAGAAATTTTAGTTAGCTATCAAAGATCATGGTTGTAAATTTTATACAGTTGTCTAATTTAATTTAGGGTTTCGGATCTTATCTTGGAGTTGTCCGCTAATTCAGCTGTAAGATTTTTGCACATCGCATATACATTGGCCGACATATAAAAAGCAACTCCATGCAGATAAATATGCAACTGAACAAATTATGCGGATTATCTGAAATGCTATATAGTCTCATGATTATAGTGAGTGGATAAAAGGACAGAAAAATGTGTTTTGACCAATAGTCGTTAAACACTGTCGCCTATTGAATTCAAAATTTCTACGCTTAAGAAGACACGTGTGGATTAAGAAATGCTTGTGCAACGAAACAGAAGTCAATTCTGGCAATCGAACGTTTTTATGAGCAGATCTATGACCGAAATGTGAACTTCTGTTGACATTTTGAGGAATACGCATGAAAATTTGAATGTTCCAAAATCTAGGAGAACTGTTTTTAGGACGATTGGCTCAAAGGATGGTTGCACACAAACCACCCTTTGCGTAGACTACCATTCACGGCCACCCTCCGACTTAAAAGATTGCGATGGTGTAAGGAAAGATCCACGAGCCATTGAATGTCACTATGTGATATTCAGAAACAAGTTTAAATTTTGTTCGTCTGATGAAAGTGGCCAGGTAAGGTCTGGTGATGTCGAGGAAATAGAGCCAATCCGGCAACTATAATTGAATGTCATATCGCCAGTCAACGTGGTATAAGGGTTTGGCATACCATCAGACACAATATCAGGTCATCCCTGGCACACTTGAGAGGCCCACTTGCAGCAGGACGATATGGTGATGAGATGCTGCAGTCGGTTGTGCTACCATACATTTAGTGGCTACAAAACTATATTTTCTAGCAGAATAACGTGATACTACTCATGGCATGCATTATCAGACACGCCTTGGAGCATGTCTAATTGCTTCCCTTGGGCCATTGCTTCAGTCTCATCTGATCTCTCAGCAGTCGAGCATATATATCGGAAGTAATTGACCGTCTATTAACTGCTCTGCTGCAATCTCAATCGGAGGATAGTTGAGAGCATATAGGATTTCAACCCTCAGGGCATTACTATCTTTCAGCCCGCTAATTCAAATGTACCTCGTAGATTGGTAGGTTGTATTGTCGAAAGAAATGGTCTTACTTCCTATTGATTGTTCTCCATATTTTATAACTGCATAAAATAATCTTCTTGTAAATAGCATTACTTATTTATATATACATTCTTAGTCTATACATCAATTTTCATCACATATTACCATTTTTTTTATAATGTTTCATTTTCTGTGTCGACCGTACATATATATACACACATTGGAGGGAGTTTGAACAGATGGGATCTGGGCCGAAAAGCAAAGGGATAGTTGAGTAACATATGCGGTCGATAATAATGAAGGTTGTTGGACGTCTGGTAGACGGACAGAATGGCAGTCAATATTGACTAGTAGTCTGCAGAAAGTGAGAAATGAAAAAAATTATAGTCTACTAAGATAAATGTTTATGAAGATTTTATATAGAAGGCAAGAAGTGGTTGTTATGAGAAAATGTGACCTAGTGTTGGTCTGCAAACAACTGAATTTTGAAATTGTAGATGGGGAATCAAAGGTAGTAAAATGATGACAACTTTTATGTCAACTTTTTTTCATTTGGATCTCAAATAAATTAAGGTTATATTTGGCTTCTTATATAAAATTTTACCTAATTTAACTTTGAGTGTATGCCTAGCGTAAATGTATTCGTCACTGGAATAGAAAAGGACTTAAGGAAAGTTTGGTTGCTTTTTTGAGATACTTCTATTACTTTAGTCAATCTTCACAAGTCAATCCTCAATCTGTTTGAATTCAAAATCTTAAAAAAAATTCAGTACATGTTGGACTTAGCATTTTTAGTCTTTAATTAGTAAAAAATAGTATAAAACAATTTTTTGTTGTTTCAAAAGAAATCACTTGGCAAGATAAAAAATTAATTTTTTAACCTTGTAAAAAAATTATAAAGATTGTAAATAAAATGCATATACGGTAATCCTCTTTATTTTTGCATATAATGGTTTAAAAATAAAGAAAAGGGCGTTATTTTAAGATGCGTTACAAATGTTAACTATATCCCTCCCTATGTTAGTTATATTTTTAATGTTAATAGTATGAAACTATAAAATGATATTAGAAAAACAAATAATTTTTACGAACAAAAGTGCAAATAGAGAATAACTTTTTACTCAGTAAATTAATTTATACTTATTTGAGCATCAGTAATTTCCACAATTCCATTTGAATTTTTTATTCTTCCTTCCCAGCAAACTTTAAAAAAATATATTATTAAAATTATTTCGAAAAAAATAATTTTTTGAAATATTTGCATGTTTATAACGATGGGATATTGTATATTGGTATCTCTAACATAAAATTGAATAGTCTAACTTCTGGTCTCTAACCGAAATCCAAGAATATTAATACCATGTATCCAAAATAAACGGTAAAAATCAAATTGCGTTGTAAGAAGCGCAGAATTTTTTTGTGTTTTATATAAAGTTTCCTCTTCATTGCTTATTTTCACTTTTGCAAAATCAGAATAATAAATGGGGAGATCTTTAAAAAAATTTCCTGCTATCTTTGTTGAAATTCAGTACAATAAACCCTTGTTGAACTAGGGGACTACGGCATTAACACATGCGAGCATGGCAAAATCCATAAAAACGTTTTATTAGGTATTTCACAAAAATTAAAAGAAACTTGCATTAATTTAAACTAACAAACAATGATGTGATTAAAAAGGCATCATTATATCATTGTTTTATAATAAGGTAGACTCATGATAATATCATTGTTTTAAAATTGGGAATATTTGCTTGGCACAATGACTGTTACGATACTTTAAAAACTCTGTTGTAAGAAGCGCAGAGTTTTTCTGTGTTTTATATAAAAAGTATTATCTTCATTGCTCATTTGGCTCATCATTTTTGCAAAATCAGACAATTTCTTTACAATTTAACGATTCGTCTAACTTCTCGCAAAATTCAAGGTGCTTTACTGTTTCTTTTATTATCGTTGTTTTCTCTGTCGACTGGAATTATGCGCTTCTTCATTCACATTTCGGTTTCGTTCTGATCCCCAATATGGTCTAGCTATTAGATCAAATATATTAGTCCATAAATCACTAAAAAAATCCAAGAATAGAAGACGTTCATAAAAAAAAAAAAAAGCATCGTCCAATGTAAAATAAAGACAGTTTAAAATATAAGTGGGTGATTTTAAAAGTCCTACACTTGTGCAGGTCCCAAAAATTTTTGCCTTTGTAAGTCATTTATTGATCATTGTTCTTAATTCATATATTGACTTCCCCTTCCAAATCCGAAAATCCTTCGTCACCATTTTTTGAAATTTGTACAATTTCTTTAAACTCATTTTCAATTCATGGAAATATTTTGATATTTCTAGCACCACGGATGATGCTTTCAATCTTATTGAGTACGGACGAGACTCCAAGTCTTGGACGAATTAAATGGAAACAATTAGATAATGCGCTTGTGCCAAATCGCATTCTGAATAAAAGGATGTAAAGAGTTTACTGTCAATCAAGTTATAATGAAATAAGAATATTCCAAAAAAGAATGGTTCACGAGGATATTCCATAATTTTAATATGAATATTATTAAGATTTCTTTGTAAATCTTAACAATAAATGTAAAGAAACGGAATTTTTTTTTATCAATTGTGTGAAAATACCATATTTAAAATTTAATCACTTAATCTAATATTAACTTAAAAACATTTTGTACAATCGATATTGTTAAAATGGTTTGTCGACGCTTTTTGATCACCAAATGAAAAAAAAAAAAATTTTAATAGGAATGAATATGGCGCAATTATTAATATTTTTTTTTTTTCAAAAAAGTGAGCGAAAGAAAATTATGTGGCAATCCCAGAAATCACTCAATACATGGCTCATTGGAAACGTGCTATAACAACATGCAAGAGGATTCCAGGTTCAAATTCAATTACGGCGTCTGTTGCAATCGCTGCTTCAGAAACTCAATGGCGATGGTGACAACGTGTTTAAGAGTTTTGTATTAACAATTAGTATCCTCCCACACCACGCGCAAATGCAAAATAACTGCCATTATAAGCCCTTCCATGATACAAACATCTCCCATAATTATTCGCCAAAGGGCTATTCACGATATGCATAAGTGGAACTTGACGCCCACTGATGTAGAATAACTGGAACAGCAAAAATTCCTAGAGATCAACGAGAAGTAGGCAGAAGAAGCTGGAATCCCTGCATATATAATATGAGGTATTTTCTTATTATTACAGCACTGTAATAAATTGCCAACTTATGACACCAAATAGCCAGAAGTCTTAAGCAATGTCGTTCTTAGTCTGTGAAAAACTCTTAGCAATCATATCTTGATGATGATTAAATAACAGGAGTCATAATAAAAGGAACCATCTAATATTCCTTCGTCGGTTTTAACTCATTTCGTAATTTTAGGAAACAACTGCTGTGTTTTTTAAAAAGTTAAAATGAGTTACTTTATACTTTAAAAAAAATAATAAAAAATTCGCAGCGCAGAGAAAAAAAAAAAAAAATTTCAATCCAAACGGAACAAGATTTTAATATTCTTTTTTTTTATTTTTTTTTTATTCATATCTTCAATCTTAATACTTTAATTTCTTTCGTAACTTGAATTAAAATCACACATCTTTTGAGATAAGTTATTATTTTTTTAAACATACTATCTGAGATAATTCGTTTTGATCAATGCATCCGAAATAAATTCAAAAACACAGCTGTTCTTGAGGGTATGGGGGAAATCGATGAATACCAGCATTAATTAAATACATTCTTATTGCTTTTATTTTGAAGACACAACGCACTCCCATTAGTTGGTTTCCTGACCATCTGGAAATGGAAACAAATAGCACACATCACAATAAAGCGATTTATCTTCCTTTGACCTTGCAGTTGACAGAAAGGAGATGAAATCTTATCCTGAGTATTAATCTGTCAACTTGTAGAGAAAAAACTACTTCAATGATTACGACCTAAGACATTAATCTCTAATTATTTCAAACAATGTATGTCTAGATGGAGCGTATCTAGACATACATTGACATTAATATTTTTATGCATATCAATTTAAAAACACCGTTTACCTATCTGTGTTGTTAATACGTTGTAAAACTTATTATAATCTGTTATAAAATACATCATTGACAAATGAATACAACTACTTAACCCAGCTACAGTCACAGTGTTTTAATCGTGTTTGAAAATCGACAGACAAAAACTATTTAATGTTTGTAAGTGATTTTCCATTATTTGTGATTTCCTTAATATTTTTTTTTCTTTAATTATTTTATTTTAGTGCCTCAACAATATCTTATCTAATGCATTGTCAAGAATTTAATCGTATTTGATTTGATACATCAAGATCAAACTGCAACTTTGCTAACTGAATACAATCCTTTAAAACCGTAAATTGATGTGTATCTTAATATCACACTACTTTCCAATATACATTCGATTCAGGATTGTTTTCCTTTTTTTTTTTTCAAATTGTAAAAGAAATATACACAATCTATAAATATAATATACAATTGTAGATAGAAGTTAATTATTTAAATTCATTTAAATACTTTTTAATGTGCAATGAATGGATTTTGCATATCTTTACAGTGACGCTAACTCTTTATACAAATTTGCTAATTTGGTATATTCAGTTTAAAAAAAAAAACATATTCAGTGAAGGCTAAGCTTCATTTTAGCTATTGTGTCACTGCATTACATACTATTACAGTTTATCTTTGCCTTTGTATTACACAATTTAGCTATTTTGTCACTGTATTGCACGCTAATACAGTAATTTAGCTATTGTGTCACTGTATTGCACACTAATACAGCATCTACTGTGTCACTGTATTGCACACTAATACAGTATCTACTGTGTCACTGTATTGCACACTAATACAGTCATTTAGCTGTTATGTCACTTAAATACACAAAAACTCTTTTATTATCAAGAAAGTATTTATAAATAATTTCTACTACCAATAAATCCATTGTAAACAAGATTTTGCATTGCAGAAATTGATGATAAAACTTCTGCAAATACTTAACATCCAAATAAGAAAAGTGCTTTTTTTTTTTCCAAGTTCTTTGTTAACACTGCCCAAGTCTGTAATTCGGGAGCTTCTGGACGCAATCTGTAAAATCGCAGTTTGTATTCACCGACTCGTGGCACATCAGTCAAGGCGATCTTTACACGTTCTATCAATATTTGACAAGCTGGGCGATTCCGGTTGATTGATTAGATGCTGACTGATTGCCCAACAAATACGGGGCGTCCGTTTTCCTCTCCGGGAAAGCACACGCTAGTTAACACCCCACCAAAAGCCACTTCGAAAGCACCTCCACCCTACCAAAATTCAACATCGCTCAAAGTGTATTCTTCATAATGAATTTCCACACATTGCTACAAAGTCAATGAAAGGACCCTTTTTTTTTTACCTTTAAAAAATTACCGTTTACCATTGCCATCAAATGAAGTAATTCTTTGTGTTATAATGCAAGTCAGAATATTATTATTATGGGGAATAGACGGTTTGGGATTTACTATAGATGGAAAAATAATTGTGTTTTGCTTATTTAATTAATAATTCTTGCACTCAATAAAATAATTTAAGAAAAAGATGATGAATTTATGTCTTTAGCTTAGAATCTGTTCTTTGTCATAATGCGAGCAAGAATTT
Source organism: Caerostris extrusa (assembly GCA_021605095.1). Lineage (NCBI taxonomy): Eukaryota > Metazoa > Arthropoda > Arachnida > Araneae > Araneidae > Caerostris > Caerostris extrusa. The sequence goes on along the minus strand of BPLR01016227.1, from coordinate 66,239 downwards.
ATATGGATTGGTGACCAATAGGAAATTATATTCAAATTAATTAAAAGATTGTATTTTTAACTAATGTTTTTGATTTAAATGGACATGCTTATATTGAAAATCCAGTTGATATATCTCTGTAAATTTAACTTTATGTTATCTCTTTCAGTATTGATAAGCTCTTTTTATTTCAGATCGTAATCACTGGTACCAACAAGCAAAAGCGCAATTAATGAAGAACCTGAGAGACGTTGATAGCTCAGCCATTGCGAAGAACATCATTCTCTTCATTGGAGATGGCATGGGTCTGACGACAGTTACGACAGCCAGAATCTTTAGAGGTCAACAGAAAGGACAAACCGGAGAAGAATATGAACTGGCATTCGATAAATTTCAACATGTAGCTCTTGCAAAGGTAAGTCAACAAGTAATGATGTTATAAACAAAATTATAAATGTATTCGAAGACTGATAACTTAGATTTGTGAATATCTGAGTCCATTTGTTTTGGTGCCATTTATCAGAAATATTAATTATATCATCAGTTAATTTATTTTAATTGTTTATAATTTTCCCTGCAGTATTTTTATATTTTTATATTTTATTCTGCTTAATACAAGTTATTTTGGCTCTTAACAAAAGAAAAATACATTTGCGCTTTTTACTGGTAGATCTAGAAGATTTTCGGCGTCTCTAATTCCAAGAAAAATATTTCAAATATAAAAACATATTTAGTAACTCTTTTTCTTTGTTAGTTTTCACATTCAAAATATTTAGAATTTCATATCAAGCAACTAACTATTCTAGTTGCTTTTTTTTCTTAGCTTTCTTCACGTAAAAGTCGCTAATTTGCGATAAACCGCAAAAGAAAGTTTCCGAGAAACTAAGAGTGATAACTTCCATGGTTGGCTACTAGATAAATCTAGGAAAATCAATGTTAAAAAAAATCTCCATTGTATATTACATTGCCATCTGCAATAGTAGTCTATAAAAATCTGAATAAATAGTTACAATTTTATTTAACAGATTTATTCTTGTTTAAGTATATTACTTGTTTGGAAAGAGTGGATATGTGCATAATATTATTTGCAAATAAATACACCAAATAAAATGGATCGATTTCTCGAAAAAGAAGAGTGATATTGAAGAATCAGATTCTGTAAGTTCTCAGTTTTTTTTTTTTTACAAAAGATGTAAGACCCTTGGTATTCCAGAAAAATGGATCCAACTCCACATAAACATGGAAAGGGATCCATGTTTTCTACCTATCATAAGACTTTTCCTGGCATTTATCAAGATAGTTATTCAAAATCTTAAAAACGTCCTTGCCCTTTGTAGACAGTTCATTCTTGGAAAAAAAAAGCTAAATTGCGATAAAAGCAAAATCGCGGGCTACTCGCAAAAAAAAAATTATTTAAGCTTTACATTCGTTGATAGGAAGTGAAGAACAGCTTTGACGCTATGTTTAAAAGGTATATGTAAAATTGCAAATGATTCTTTACTTCCAGTAAATTGACTCATTTTTAAAAACTATGCACTCTAATTAAGAAGATGAATGTACAAGTTTTTTTTTCAAGAGATATTTTAAGAGTAAACTAAAGTAACTAATTCTTTTAAAATATAAGAACCGTTTCTGACAAAGCTCAAATTGCATCTTATCAAGTTTCATAGCTATGATGCAGAAAATATAAAAGCTCATACTTTAAGTGAATACACCCAAATAAAATGGAGAAAAGATAGGCAATAAGAAATAAAGAAGAAATAATTTTTTTTCAAGTTTTACATTACAAATTGATAAATCATCATTACCAATCAAGGCTCAATTCATTTATTCGTTCGTTTTATTAATGAAGCTAAAATAGTAAATCTTATTTTTTCTTTTTTTTTTGCATTGTGTGTACAAAAGTTTTGTGTACAGTGTTTTTAACATTTTGAATAACTATCTTGATAAAGTCAGTAACACGGAAATCATGTGTAGGCATTTGTACAAATGGAGTCCCTTTGCTGGTAGGCTGTATTAAAGGCCTTAAATTTTTGAAAAATGCAAACAAAATGAGAATTCTATAGTAACTAATTGCTTTCTTCAGATGGGGCAAAATTAAGTGAAGTTGTTCATCAAGTGGTTCAGGTGGTAAACTTTATTAAAACAATAACTATCAAATCACATTTATACGAAAAGCTTTGTATAGTTATTGATTCACAAACAGGTGGCTGATTTTACACAATGAGGTGAGATGGCTGTCAAGGAAGAAAGTACTTACCTATGTAATCGAGCTAAGACAAGAACTGCGTTTTTGAGTAGATAAAAATTACAAATGCTACATTTTTGTAACATCGTTAGGGGCGAATTTTAGGTAACCACCTTAGATGCCAGGTTAGGTAGCATTTGGCTGTAGTGTTCAAAATTAGGAGCATTTCAGGTATAGTCATCTCCAGAACTATTGGACAGATTTGAATGAAAATTGATTTGAACATATGTTGATATAAAACAAGAAATAATAAATAATTAAATAACATTTTTAATGTATACACCTGATCGTGCTTAACCCTCATTGAAGTCAGAAGATATAAAACAGGTGATTACAGAATCAATTTAAAAAAAAAAAAGATTAACATGGGTTATGGTCTCACATATTGGAAATAAGGCTGTTTATTTGTTACTATGGCAATTGGTCTTACTCGTTTAGAAATACTGTTTTCAGGCCCTAGATGGTTCTCAGAGGGGGTGCAAGTTGTAATCGTCTTCCCCAGAGCATCGCAGGTGTTCTATAGGGTAGGGATATGGACACTTGGTTGGCCAATCTATCCGGAAAATATTTTCACTTTCCAGATAATTGCCTTGCTGAGCTCTATGTGATCATGCATTGTCGTCCATTAAAATGAAATCAAGGTAAATTTCCCCCCTGAAAAGGCAAACATAAAGTTCCAAGATCGCATCCCTATACATCGCATCAGTCACAGTGACTCTTTTAAAAACTCTAAGAGGAGGGGGGCTGCCATGAAATATAATGCCTGTGCAGACCATTAAACATTCATTTTCATAATAATCCATTTCTCGGACAGTGGAGGGCATGTAACGGGTCCCTGCTTCTCTTCATAATTAGTAGTTAAGCTAACCCGGAACTCATCAGTGAAGAGAATGGTAGCCAATTGATCCAAGCTCCAATCTCTATGATATCTTTATCATGATAAATGGATTCTCCTATTCGTAGAAGTAAGTGAGACTTTAGATCTCGCCTTTCTGCGGCCTCATAGACGTCACAAAAGATCTGAGAAGGTTATAATCTCTGTTATGCCTCACCGTAATGGAAAATAGCGATCCTCTTTGAACATCGTGGCCCTTAAATGGTCTTGCCTAGGTTTTCTCTCGATGGATCCTGTATCCCGAAATTGTCTCCATAAGTTGAACACGACGCAAGGCGTTGCATTGGAATCTCTCCAAATCTGAACTTGAGACTGACCTGCTTCTAGAATAGCCACGATTCCCCACTTCACTCCACTATCTAAGCATTGGAGATTTTCATTCCTTTTATTGTTTGGTGCAAAAATAAATAAATGTATAAATAAAATAAAATAAACTCAAAAAATTCTGCAAGACATGCGAGAAACGCAATGCGAATTTTGCCACACGGTCTTTTTTAAGCCTGTTCCTCTACTAGCTCCTCGGCCACACCTTATGTTAACGTATTCGACGAACAAGATTTGCATCTTTGTTTCGAAGCAATAGTTTTTCATTATTTTCAGTTCTTTTCATGAAATTCAATAAAATATGCAAATTCTCTTAATTTTGAACAGCGTTTTTCAGCAGCTCAATATTTGGAATACTAGCAGGCAAACATCCATTGACAAAATGAAAGCGTTTCAGAGAAGTTACAGATTTGGAAATGAAAAACTATTGAAAATAATTTGGAAATATTTCCATTTGATAAGTAACACTTGAATAAATGAAACCCTTCCAATAATAGTTGAACATTTAACGAGTTTAGAAGAAAATTGAGTTATTATTTTCCATCCCTTACCACTGAACAATATGATTGAACTAGAAAACCATCCATAGAAACTTCAAGTGATTTTGATTAACATTTACAGTAGAAGAAGAACTGACAGCTATATCTACTGAACGTGGATTAATGATGAAACGTAAAAAAATTCTCTTGAAACCTTTTGTATTTCTATAATATAATCCATGCCAATATAAGAATATATGTAATATTTAAAAAAGCATTTAACATTTTACTACAATTTTCAACATCATATTTATGGGAATTTTAATTACAAAAATTAAATCTTCAATGTTTTGTTTGACAAGGTAATGAGAGTTTGCCTATCAAATATATGCCAAAACATTGAAGAAATCTCTAGGACACATCAGGCTCATGTTTTTCCATAAGTGCAAGAATGAATAAACTTATAGATTATTTCATTTTATTTATTTTTATCGCATAATTTATTTTTGTAATATTTGACTTAACTATTATAGCATATTTCTCAAAAATTTGTATGTAATGCGCCTACGATTATTTGTAGGATTTTAAATGTGCTACAACTTCAAAAAGTTTAAGAACCCCTGAATTGGACTGACGACTGCTTCACGTCACACAACTGTCATTATACTTTGATGTTTAGTATAAGCCATGCCGTTGATGTGTGAATAAAGTTTTTCTGAGCTTTGAACACGTCGAATGTTGTATCAAAAAAAGAACAAATGCGAGAGGTTCTATTTTCTGTTTTAATTTTTTAAAAGTGCAAACGGAAGCACATCGAGTTCCTGTGGAAGCTTATATGAGGACATAACGAAAAAAAAAAAACTATTCAAAGACTGTGATTTTGATAAGAACGACCAAGAACTTTGCGATCAGCAGAAAAATAAATCATGAAGCATGGTGAAATCCTTACTGCTGGACGTTATTGACACAAGTGTTTGAATGAGCATAAACAGAAAAATGACCAGAATACAAAGCCATTTTTCAACATGGTAATGCTGGGACACAGTGTCATTTCAATAATTTTCACGACCTATGTTGCAAAAAACTGTTTGAAGCTTCTTCAATAAGAAGTTTTACACACAACCTCCATATTCATATGGACATTCCTCTCTCCGATTACCATCTGTTTCTATCAATAACGCAGAATCAATCAGAACAGAATTTCCATTCTTTTGAAGAAGCTTAAAATTGCCTTGATTCATAGATTTCTTCAAAAACGGATAGCTCTTTCTACAAGTAATATAAGAGATGGGAAAAATTAATCTCCCTCAATGGTCTCTTCGACTGATTTATGAATCAATTTTTTTAATGAAATAAATGATTTTTTTTTTTTTTTAAAGAAAAAAACCGATGAATTAATAATTTTAAAATTTATTTTTTTAAACCTAAATTTTTCTACTGTTCAGCAGCTCTATATTATAATTTCATATGAAAAATTGCAGAATTTTATGCCAAATCATTTACTTAATGTAAATAGAAATTCACTATTTTTAATGCTAATGATAATTTATAGTTACAGGTTTTATAATAAATTTGAATCGTAAACTAATTTCAGTTAATGAAACTAGAATATTTAATTTTATTAATTACATGTATAATATTATATAATTAATTGTAAATCTAGTTTCATTTGTGAGACATATTATATTTAAGACAGATTAACTATTTAAGAATGTTATTGCATTTCTATCATTTAGAGCAATACTAACTACATTTAGAGAGTTTCCAAACAGAAACGCTTAAAAACACCCCAAAACATATCTGTTGTCTAGTATTACTAACTTAACCATCCATTACTTTCGATTACTCCTTTCGCACCAATTACAATCATCACATGAGTCCAATTTCTCGTAACTCATTTCTGATTGCAATAGTTGAATAGGGGGTGTGCACCCAATTCACGGGGCGTTGCTTGTTCCCAATGTCCGAAAATCCCTGGCAACTTGTCCATCGGTCCGTCCGACGTCAAATCAAGAGTTATCGGATAGGGCGGTGTTGGCGTGCCTGGCAACTTGCATCCTGATCCTCATAATGTTGTATATGGTGTGGGGTTCACATTATGAGACATGATTAAGTGTTATCGATTGATTGGGCTACCCTGAATACTCGGGTAGGGGTTGGTAGAGGGTAGGGGGAGGGGATTGACGGAGGAAAGATGGCTGACGAGCGATGACTGGGATTGAATGGGGGAAGGAAGTTAAGTTTTTTGGATAGAAGGGATGACTATCCGCGAGGACTTGCGCTGATGATGGAAGGGCTGGATAATCCGACTAAAAGTTCTGTTCTGGAAACGGTATCTCCAGCAATATTCGTTCTTGCTGGTTGCTATGTGCTCTTGTATGTAATAATTGTAAATGAGGTGGCTAATTGTATTTGGTTACCAGGTCTTGTGAGAGTTTAATGAGCGGAAACAGAGTTTCACTTGTAGTTAAATAGGTAGTTGAATTGCTGAATTGTCCTGGATTTGTTTGGATTAAATTATAATTGATTTTGGTATTTGTTGGTTTGAAAAAAAGAGTAAACTAATTGATTGATTATCTGATATATCTAGAAACAGATTAATTTCTTTTATTGTAAAAACAATGAAATGCATATGAATAGGTAAAATGTTGTATTTGACAATCAGTTACTCCCATGTGGAAAGATTAATGTTTGGGAAGGACGTTTTTGTTCATGGAAAGGTTTGGATAATCGGTAAAGTACTGTTCTGAAAAGCACGGACTAGGCAATATTCTTTCTTGGTTATTTTTAATTTGCTCATGTAATAAAGTAATTTTAAATGTGGTGGTTGATTGTATTTGGTAACCAGGTCTTTTGAGAGTTTAATGAATAGAAACAGAATTCGCTAGTAACTAAATTGATAATTGAATAGGATTTGGTTGGATTACATTGATAATAATTTGGTAACTGTAAGATTAAAAAAATTAAACTAATTGATTGATTATCTGATTAGAAACAGATTAATTTATACTTTATTGTAAAAATAAGGATATATATATATGAATAGGTAAAATGTTTTATTTGACAATCAGTTATTCCATATGGAAAGATTAATTTTGGGGCAGTTGTTGATGGAAGGGCTGGATAATCTGGTATAGTACTGTTCTGGTAATCACTTACTAGCCAATATTCTTTCTTAATTGTTTCTATATGCTCATGTAATATTGTAATTGTGGTGGCTAATTGTATTTGGTAAATATGTTGCTATACGAAAGTTTGAAAAATAGAAATCGATAATTGGAAGTGATAATTGATTAATGTTTGCCATTGATTTGATTGCATTAAATTGGTAACTGTGCAATTCGAAAAAGTTTGAAGAGCATTATAATTCATTAGAAATAGATTATTTTTTACATTTTAATTTTCACGATGCTATTCATAAAATCCTTCAGTTTACTTATAAAGACTCTTTGAAAATGTAAAGCTGGAACTAATTTATTAAAAACCGATTTTTGTTACTGCATCAAGAGTGTTGTCATTAAATAAATTTAAATTTAAACTCCCCATATTTATTATTTATCTTAAAGTAAAAATATAACTGAGTTAGCTATTTTCTTATTCAACAGCAATAACTATTTTTAAAGCAAAGCAACATATTATTTAACAATGCAAAAAAACCTATTAGTATCCCCAAAAAATCAAACATATTTTAAACAAATATAAATTTGAATTAAACTACATGGGCTGCTATTTGCAATTATTGCTTTTTAACTAAATATTCTTTGCTTGAAAATTATGCAAAAATCAATGAAATCTAAACTAAAAAAAAAATCACCTTTTTTTTAAATTTTAAAAATAAATTCCATGATTATTAGTAGTTAGTTTCTTGCTTGTCTGTCTGTTCGTCGTATGATCCGTGGTCCAAATCTTATCTTCAACTACTCACCACCAATGCTAGGGGAAAGCGAGCAACTCCAGACCTCCTTCCAAATTAACAGCCAGTTTCAAAACTGCTTTCATGCGAGTTCTGGAAAAGGGAGGGAGGGAGAAAATGGGTTGCGAGGGAGAGTCGAAGCGTCTTCGAATTAGGTTTCTTTTTGTTGTCCCTTTCACTAGACACCTTCCTCCGCAATTTGTCACCTTGCAGTTTGGGAAAGTGTTCCTTCCACTCGCCTCCTCTCCAATCACCTTCCCCACCCCCACCCGTGTAACAATCGACCCGTCGAAAAGACGATTCAATTTCGGTTCGTTGGAAGAAAAGTCTGGAATTGTAAATTTGAAAGATGGACGGAGGGGGAGGGATATTTCAAAAAATTGGGAGGGGCGTACTGGTTCGAACTGATTTTTGAGTTTTTACTTCGTATTGGAAGGTTTTATTTATGAACTGTGGAGAGGGGAGAAGAGGATACCATGAATAACTACAACCGATTATGGTGGAAAGGTGGAAACAAGAGGGAAAAACGAAAGAAGATAATTTACTTTATGGATGTAGGGAATGAAACCACAAAAGACCTAGTGTAGCAAATAAATGTTCAGGGGATATATCTCCAGAATAGGATATTCTACTTCAACTCATTAAGGTGTTTGAAATATTCTTTCCATTTATATTTTTTTGATGAGTAGGAATATCATTACTGAATGAATGCATGCCTTGCTCAAGGTGTTACTTTGTTAATAAGTATCTAATAATCACGAACCACAATTATTAGTTTTATTTGAATGTAAATATTCAAATTTCCCAGACGCATGCATTTAAGGTTGAGTTTCAAATGTAACTGGATTTAAATATAAAGGTTTGGTTGTCGCTCCACTGTCATTTTGTGCACACTTTAGGCTAATTAGACCGGGACCTACAGTTTAGCATGGATTCCCAACCACTCAAACACATCCATGTCACCACCAGGATTCGCACCTGAAGCCTGTGGTAGCTAAGGCCAGAGCGATAGCCAATTGGCCGTTAGGCCAAGGCTGGTTGAGGAGCATTTCTAATCTGTTGAAAAAGCTGGCATTAGATTTTCGATTTTCAAAAGACTACTGAAGTCTCTCTTATATGTTAATGGGGTCTTGTAAGTCTAACAGTTTTTAAAATTCAAATTGTAACGCTCGGGTACAAACAAATAATAATGTAAATAACAAATCATAATGTTTCAAATTTGGACGACCGGTTTAATTTGTCGCTCTACGATCATCTTTTGCACACGAGGGCTAAACAGACCAGGGACCGGCAGTTTAAAGTGGATTTCGAACCACTCACAAACATCGATGACATTGAAAGGATTCGATCCTGAAGCCTGTAGTACCAAAGGCCAGAGTGCCAGCCACTTGGTCACCAGACCGCTCAAATGTGGAAGAGTTTAAAAGATTTTTAATTCGCCCTAGCTCATCTATCTAAAACTCATTTTGATCTAAGATAATTTTCCATTAGAACGGCGGATTTATAGCAAATTCAACATTACCCAAATTGCTTCATGGGGGCCTGCACTTATTTTATGCCATCACAGTTTGAAACGAACACCATGAGGATTGTGTGTTAGAGTCAGGTTTGTCGTTCCATTGTCATTTTGAGTAAACTTTCGGCTAATTAGCGAATCGCCGCCAACCAAAGAGTGTGACATGAAATTGGAAATTAAGAACTCAGCGATAGTATTTTGTCAATTGCGAATATGGGCACATAAAATAATTTGGTCGAAAAACATTTAATTGATTTTAAAGAGGAAGGGAGAATCCCTCGATGGCACCATGACACCAAGACCATGACACAAAATTGAAAATATCAAAAGTGATTTTATAATCGTAAATTTGTCCGTAACCGTAATGGCTTCACAGATAAATGAATTAAAACGAGGAAAAGAGAATTGGATTATTTTGTATAATGAAAAAATAATCCAATCATTTAATATTATAATTTTCATTAATCATCAGACAACTGAATTTAGATAAAGAGAAATAATCTAAATTTTTAAAATGTTAAACAATACCTTAAGGGTTTAGAAATGAACTTCTTTCCATGTATTTTAAAATCAAGGTTTTAATAAATACATTTTAGAGTAGAAAAAAAAAAAAATCTTGGTTTTATATCTTAAAAGTCACAATGTAACATTTCTTTCTGTTGCTCATTTGCGGCTAATTCTCCGTAAAGATAATTAGGTCATTTTATCACAAAAGGTGTACTTAAGCCAGCATCTCAGAAACGATAAAATATTAAATTGACTAAGATTATTTAAATGTCGTGCAATTAGCCAAATGTTTTGAAATGAGTTTTTTTTTTATTTAAGCTTTTAAGTATTTATTCATTCATTTTTAATGTTTCAAATATAAAAATTTCTTTTTTCCTTTAAATATCTCTCATCACGTTAAGAACAAACAACAGTTTAATTTTGATCTTTTACTGAATTTTTCCTTACAATTAATACAAGCGAATCTGAATTTTCTTTAGAATAAGTATTCTTTATTAATTTTTATTTTATTTTCGTAATTCTAAATGATTTGAATAAAGATGCAAAGTTGCGTTTTAGTCATTACTTTAAAATTTTGTGTATTCTCTTGACTATTACTGACTTTTGTCGTTGTTTACTTAATCATATTCAATAAGGTGAAATTTTATAAATAGCCTTACTGCTAGACTTATTCAAATTTATCATTTGCACAGGATTCAAATTTATCATTTTCAAGTCTTTGTCTCAAGTCTTTTCAAGTCTCATCCAAATTTTAAAAAAAATTTTGAAAATTCCAAAATAGGAATTAATGTAAAATTGTTTAATTTACTATACTATTACAAATAATATCTCGCTTGAGATTTTGAAATAGTAATTTTACTGTTGTTAGTTTTCCAATATCATCAGACAACTGAATTTCGATAAAGAGAAATAATTTAAATTAATTTAGAAAGCTTTAAAAGTTTCTTGCCCGACTCTTGGCTCAGTGGAAACGTGCGCCGCTGGTGAGCAATACTGCGGATGTTCCATTCGCTGGCAGCTTTTTGTAGACATTCTGTCAAAAAATGAGGAAATTCGATGGCGTTTGTGATCTTCAGTATAGTGACGCGTTAGTCAGACAACATGGAGGAAGGTTTCCCGGTTTTACCACCACACGATATGCAAATGGGGGTAGATCGCCTAAAAGTTATCCCAGAAGACACTGCCTCCTTCTTCAGCGTCACGCAGTCAAGTCAGGCTTCTACCTAAGGGTGCTCCATCACAGCAGGGCAGCCTGATGGCCAATTGGCCAATTAAACTGTAGGTCCCGGTTGATTAGCCCAAAGTGTGCACAAATGACTGTAAGCGACAAACCAAAACCAAACCATCACAATAGAAGCTGCCCCCTCCCTTTCCCTCCTTCCATGAGACCACACGAGTTCTTGGGTTTGGTCTATATATTACTGTCTACCAAGTAGGATAAGGAAAAAAAAATCTTATAGCTTTAAAATCCATCTATTTGGTACAAGATCTAGATGTTTTTACACAAACAAACATTTTCATCATTGAATGTTATTTCTCAACACATTTTTACAGAACAGTGTTGAAACATTTAAAGAGACATTTCTAAACGTTTTTGAACTGTGAAAGATAAAAAAATTTTCCCTTGGTAACCAGATTTCGAGAAACTGGATAAAAAACGAAGTGCTATCTGTCTTTTCAAATCCTGACAAAATGCACGAATTCTAGAATAAAATGTTGTAGATACCAAAAAAAAAAAAAAAAAAATGTGAAAGTTAAAGTCACAGCCAAGCTTATCAGACTGTAAGTACGTAATTTAATAACAGGGCCTTGAAACATTGAGAAAGTATTGAAGAAGTTACATCTTCATCATTATCTTGTTCGTTCTATTCGAGAAGTGAAAGTCCCGATCAGCTTAAGCAATCAATAGCTCAGATCATTTATTGACATCAATGGAGATGGTTTGGTTTGTCACTTTACGATCATTTTTGTACACTTTAGCCTAATTAGACTATGACCTACAGTTTAATAGGGATTTCTAAACACTTCCACAAACTAAAGAACTGTGGTACAAAAAAGCCAGTACACTAGCCAATTGACCATCATGCCACCCCAATGGCGAAGAAGATTCAATCTAAACGAATATATCAACGATTAAAAAACCGAATATGGAGCATGGTTGTTAAATTTGGGAATATATTCATACATTTCAAACATATCCTGTGATAAAATTTAAAAGTTTTGTCATTTTGATTATCAGAATGATTCCTCTTTGAATTTAGTTATTTATTGTTTGATTCATTTTTGTATTTTTGCATTGGTTGCGTGACTTTTAGATCAGTATGTGCTATTAATTTTTTTTTATGATCAAACTTAGTTATTCATGCAGTGGGTAGGTGTAGATTTGTAGATAATGTGTTGGGTTTCAGTAATGAGAGAATATAGTTCAAAATCCGACAAGCTAAAGTTAACTGAATGCTTCTAATTTATATGCTGAAGATGGGTGCGTTAAATATGTAAGTCAGAAAGTCATTGGGATAGTGGAAGAAGAAGAAGAGGAGTTCATCCTATGAAGCACCCAAAGAGATGTTTGTTTCAAATTGCGGTGGTAAAACAGTAGCATACCCATTTATAAGCATCCCATTTAATCAAGATAGTAATGCCTATTGTTAGCATATCCATTTTAAGGCATCTAGGTAAATTGAATCAGCTGCATATCTGCCATTGTAGTAAAAATAACCTCAGGAGAAAGTAGGTAATCTATGGAAAAACAATAAATTTCCATGTATCTATCTTCAATAAACAAGGGACTGTAAGGAGAGCAACTCGCAAAATCTTCAAATGCTTTTGAAATAAATCAAAAAGAAGGTATTTTTTTTTCATTTCAAATCAATGTTAATTTTTTTGTTAAAATAAAAATATTCTGCTCTCGTATAATAAAGCAAGGACAACAAAAGAGCTACAAAGCATTTATAACTCACGTATTTTGCATTTCATTTCTTGAAAGAATTATTCAATCTAAATAATTTTTAAAGTCACTTATTGTATTCTATATATGAAATATATGTCGTGTTTGACTATCATATTGGACCAAAGACAATTATGACTGCATTTTTGTAGTTAAAATCATAAAATAGTAGTAAAAAGAGAGTGCATCCCTATAGAATAAGGAATAGAATATTGAGGCCAACATCTTCCTTCCTTTTCATACTAAAGTTGATTTTGCATCGCCGTGTATCTCCTTTTCAACAAGCATTTTGTATTAATATATTATATTATATTTATCAATAGAAATTATATAATTACACCTAGATAAATCCTACCTCACAAACATAAAGGAGCAAAATACACTTCATAAATAATACAAATGGATATATAATAACATGCAGCATATCAAAAATTATTTTATATTGGTAGTACAAAAAAAGTACAAATATTTTTTTTTATTAGATAATACAAATATTTTAAAACGCCAAATTTCCGTTTATTTAGAGTTATAAAATAAGATGAAGCATTTGTTTTAAAAATCGTTGCATGATGGGAAATTTTTTCTTCTTTTTGCAAATAATATAGATGCCAAAATAGCACCATCGCACATGTTAAGCAAAAAAATCTTAAAATACATGCCCAAAACTAATTCTGAAGAAATTAATGGCTAAAAAATGGTTAAAATTAGAATATTACAGCTATTACCCCAAATAAAAATTACCCTGTCAAACGTGTTATGATATGAAACAATTTAAGACAAAACTAAAGCAGATAGGAATTGCATATACTTAATAAATTTGCTTTTACGATATTCTAGATACATTCAACAAATAAATTAATTCATTTGTTATCTGTGAAATGTATAAAATCCACTTTTCAAAAATTTCTCGTCACAAAATAAACAAATAAATCCGACATAGAAACGTACTAAACCCATTTTTCAGTGCAAGACAAATAAACAAAGTAACGAGTCCCATACAAATCAATGGGAGAATAAACAACCCGTTTGTTGAAGCATACGCTCCTCACGTGACGAGCGTGTTGACTTCAAAGTGGAAATCCTAGGCACGCTCTGTTTTATCACTAGCTACAATCGGTTTAATGTTAGGTTAATCACATGAAGAGAAAAGTTAATGAAAAAAAGTTATTGATGTTTGGCCTAAATTTCTTTTTATGTTTCTCAAGATAAATGAAGAACTCAAATAATTTCTTGCTAATGAAAAAAAAAAAAATTATTGATGTACTAAATCTTATTAAAGCCTACTGAATTTTTTTTTCTTAAAATTTTTTTAGTAAATGAAATGATAAGGTTTAATTAAATAACTCAAATGATTTCTTGTAAACTTAAAATACATGTAAAAAACTAATTACAAAAATTATATATAGTTAAAAAATGGTTAAAATTAGAATATCGTGTAGCCCTTCTTTCCTCGGCGAATAAAAATGGCATGGACTCCTCGTCAAACCATGTGTCTCGATAATAAGTAACAAGTTTTGGGCAGACAACTAAAAAATGCAGATATGATATAGGTGGCAGATCATTCTTGGAATTGTCCAAATTTGCTTTTAACCAATCGCGAACAGTTGTGGCTAAATGGCGCATCATTCAACAAATAATCATTAATGAATGACTGCAAGTGATCTCCAAGTAGCTGAACATAAGCATTTAGTTTAATGTTTGCAGAACCAAGTTATACCATGGAAAAACGTGCCCACCAAAATAATTAAAGTGCCTAATTAAGAAATTTTTTAAAAACCCTACCATCAGCTCTGGTGATACATTGTGAACTTTTTTTTTCATCTAGGGACCAACCGATATTCGCTGCAAGCGATGTCGTTCTGTCAGTAAAGGCAGAGTTTTCTGTTAATTAAAATATTTGTACGTAGTATTTCTGCGGTTATTTGACAAACGCATACTTTGTTTCTGTTAGAATTTACGACTCTTTGCAGACGTCGCCGGATCTAAAATCTGGCTCTGTCAATCTGGGAATGTTGAATAACTTTCAAAAAATGGCAACCCATGCGTTATTCCAACTAACATTCCGCGTTCAAAGTCTGTTAATTCCCGTCGTGCGGTCAATACGTCAAAACCTTTTGAATATCATGAAGCTAAAAGCATTTTATACCTGTTCTACGCGATGCTACATCTGAAAATTTGCATATTGCATCCCATACTTTTGTCATTCAGAGTATATATACTATATATACGCATGCATATATTTTGTTGTTCATGTCGGCTAGTCTCTTGTTACATTTCATACAGCCCTTCGATGGGAAATGAAAGAAGAAAATTGCTTTCTGGAAGGACTTTTAGAGGTAACTGCTCAACATTCGTGTGTCGAATAAGGAGGAAATTATGAAAACTCCCAAAAAGCAACAGTGCCTTTCACATGTCATAAATTTACGATGGAGAAGATCCAATCTTCTCGTTTCTAAACAAAGTGATTGCAATGAACCTTTCAATGGATTCCAAGCTTAGTTGTGACTTTTATCACTTGGGCAAAAAAAAAAAAAAATTTTATTTAGATCATGATGAAATATATCCTTTTTGTGCAAATACACATTTTTTACGTACGTCCCAAATAATTTTAAAGTCTAAGAGTTAAATTCTAATATATTATTAATAAAAAGTTAATGAACAAAAATTTTTTTAGAAAAACGGGAGAAATTGACGGAGAATATAACAAAGCGTATAGCTTTAGTTTGAGCTTTTCGATGGTTCTAATTATGAAGTATGATGAACCAGATATCTTTTTAAAATTACCTTCAAGTAAAATAATATTTCATATGAAACCAGAAAAATGATATCAAAAGACCCGATGATCTCTTACATATATCGGAAAACCATCTTATAATATCGATATTTTGCAGTAAATAAATAAAGTACCCACCTAGAGATTAATTAATTAATATTTTATGAGTAACTACGTAATGACCAATTGGAATGCAATTAATGCAACGTAATAAATTCAAATTGGTCAAATAATATTGTTAAAGAGAAAGTCATTTTGATCGTTTTTCAATAAGAATTCATGATTGCATCTCATTTCAGGTGATTGAGTGAGGTTTTTTTTTTTCTTCCTATCCCTCAGTATGTCATAAGATGCGCTGTTCTAATTGCAGAGAAGTGTGGTATTAGAACTACTGAGAATGTAAATGCTCAATGACTATAATAACCTGTATTACTTATTTTTTTATTTTTATTTATTTGTTGTTGGTCACTTTAGGAAGAATAATTTTTAGTATATTTTTGAATTGTTATCTTAATTTCTAATTTTAATGTTAAAAATTGCAGTTTAGGGATTCCAAATATTATTTATGATTAAAAATGAATCATTCCCATAATAAAAGTTATTTAAAAAAATTCGATAAATATGATAAACAGTTAAAGACAATTTATGGTAGATAATATGCGATGGCAATAATGCATCGGTGCGTGATAATGAATAAAAAGGAAATGGGTTGCGTGTTAAAAATAAAAATTGAAAAAGCCTTAAAAAAAGTGTTAAATAATATGTAAATTAATAATTCTGACACTCATTAAGATTTTCACCTCTGGCAAATATTATTATTAAATCTTGAATGAATAACATAATTTTTTTTTTTTTTTTTTTTTTACATGTGGTATAAAAAAAGTTCATTAAAATAAAAATACAATTTTTAAAAAAAAAAGAACTTAAAAGATAAATGGTATATTAAAGAATAGTCGCGGATTATATAGCACCTGGATTATAAACAGGAAAATTATCCTCTTGTCTTTCAGACCTACAACACAGACAGCCAAGTTGGAGATTCGGGAGCTTGCGCCACAGCTCTCTTGTGCGGAGTCAAAGGCAGGTTCGAGACCGTGGGACTGGACGACAAAGGGATCTACAATCGATGCGAGAGCAGCTTCGATTCCAAAGTCTTCTGTCTGGCGGATTGGGCACAGACAGACGGTAAGCAAACACGTAATCCCGGCTGTTTATCAGTTGGTTTCAGGTAAATAAAGAGCCCCACAATTTCGAATGCAAATCTATCAATCTATTTTCCGGCTACTAAAATAGATCCCTTTATGTAACTATTTGTCGAATTAGTCTTTACAATATTTAACTATATATTGGATGAACCATTGGCATTCAGATTATAATATAACAGGATTATATATGAGGATTCATGAATATTTCAAGATGATAGAATAATGTAATGAAGTAATAATAAACGTAATGAAATAATGAACATTGAAATTATACGAGATACCAGCAGATATGACGTAGTGGGTTCAATTGCGGAAAAAATAGTATTAATAAATTTTATTTAAAATAAAATATAACTGCAGAATAACGTTAAATAAGTCGTCTTAAATAATATTAAGTGGATAAATTAAACAACCACCATCATCCAAGAATTCATAATTGCTTTTGTTTTCACCTTTTAATCTTTTCGTATTTTTTAAGAATATTGTTGAGTTAATTAGGATAAGGGAAAACTAATAAAAAAAACTAGTTAGAAAATTTACGGTATAATTATTTAATTTATGGCACCAGTTAGTTTGAAGGGTGGCTATATTTAGTGTTAGATGAAGGCTATAAAGTAAGAGTTTTTCTTAAAATAATTAATTTTTTTTTTTGTGACAACTTATGGCATTTTGTGTAGGTATCATGACACAACTTGGTTTAAAAAAAGATTATAAGTTATTCACAATTTAGCTTTCGATTGCAGTCCAGCAAAAATGTATTGCTTTAGATTTAAGTTTAACAGTGTTTGAGTGATATGTTTACTTCCAACAACTATTTCTGTTTTCGGCAGATTACCTGTTTGGGCCCTTAATAATTCTTTGGAAGCACATATTTAAATCAAATACAGAAAATGAATAGATAATTTCTTGGTGTGTAGAGTACATTTAAAACATAAGTAATAAAAAAAAAAAAAGCCATTACTTTTTGGCATGCACGTTACACTGGAAATAATATCAAATGAACAATGATATACCAACAATGTATTTATCAGTAAATCATGTACCTATTGAAAATTTATATAAAAAATGAATTTCTAAACTTTCCAGCAATTTATGATAAAGAACATGAAAAAAATATCAAAGAGAATAATAAAAGTATTGGAATATTCTTTCTAAAAAAAAAAATAATAAGCAGAATGTTTATCTTTTATGAAAAGATTTTTGAAGTCAAAAGACTTTTTTTCCCTACAAAGGCAGCTTTTATGTAAATTCATAACATAATTCCTGTTGTTTACCAAAGATAAATATTTGCTAAGTTACGAGCAAAAGAATAATTTATTCATTGGCTTGTATTATATGGATTTAATTCACTTTATAAAAAAAGGAAGCATAATTCACTACAATGTATTTATTATTAAAAGTTAATCTTGACAAATCTAGCTAAGAATGAGATTATTAATATAAAGAAACAATTTACTTAATCAATGCATTAAGTTAACCCGCAAAATGTAGAATGAGGAATTTGATAATAAGCCTTTTGCACTACTACGACTAATTCTTACCTTATTGACACAATTCTACCTTAAAAAAGAAAGCTTTCAGAAAGGAAAAAAGATTTATTTCCCTCTAAATCTATAGGATTTGCGGATACCTTAATTTTTAATCTATCACACCAAGTACCACTGCTCCAAATAACAAGAACCTCGGGGTGATATTAAGTTTAATAAAGACTAAAGGACCAACAGGATATGAAGAGCTTAAGGTATTAATTTAATTAATGGCAGCAGTTACCCAAGAGAATCTTTGTCTTGATGACAACTTTCTTGGGTTCGAAGCTACAAGAGACTAAATGAAGCCAAGAATAATAAACCACATCAAACTCAACGGGGAATCTTTTTTCTTTTATCTTTCTTTTTAGGATGTACAGGTGTCGTAATTATTTTCCATTGCTGTATTCTAGTACTTGATTCTCTTTGCACCCATAACAGTTTCGCGTTGATATTTTAATTTACCACTTATTGTTTCCAAAACGTTAATGCGATTATTTAATTAGTGATTCGCCTTCAAGCTGTGTAATGAAGGAATGTTCAGAATTTTCTACTGGAAAGACAGTTTTCTTTATGCAATTCATTACTCAGTTTTGAGCTT
The DNA here is from genome assembly GCA_021605095.1 of Caerostris extrusa. NCBI lineage: Eukaryota > Metazoa > Arthropoda > Arachnida > Araneae > Araneidae > Caerostris > Caerostris extrusa. The sequence goes on along the minus strand of BPLR01016227.1, from coordinate 47,326 downwards.
TGTGTTTCGCGTGTCAAAAGAGTCTTGCAAACACTTGAATGTATAATTGAAATTTCTCTCGCTCTCTCTCTCTTTCACTGTCGACTAATGAATAAACCGAAAAGTGAACAAGCTTATGTTTCTATGTTTGTTTTCTCTAGAGATTGCTACCTATTAAATAAAGTCTTACTTAACTGGTAAGAATTCAATTACTTCTACGAGGTGTATTTTTTCTTTTCCTCTTCTTCAAGTGATAGTTTTCGAATATGGAAAGAACAAAAAAAAGTAAAAGAAATTAAGGATTAGTTAGAATTTCATGGTTTGATGAGACTGGTTGTGATTCATTTAATCAGCACAAATATCTAAAGTGCGTCGCATTCATTATTCTTTAACAAAGAAGATTATTGTAGGTGCTGCTGTAATGTAATGGATATAGAGAATCTCCGATTATTCTGCGAGTTCATTAGTTTGATTTCTTAACTAAGATATAAGACAAAAAAGGAAATGATAAATATTAAGATATATATATATAGATTAGAAAAAAAAGACTTGTGATGTAAAATAATAACAACTACGACAAATATAATCATACGAATTTGAATGCAAGAGGCCATGAATTAATTAACTGCCCCGTGTTTTCGTCATTAATTATTAATAAAACATTGTTTCTCTTTTATTTAAGAATCATAAAAGATTCAAGCTTCGTAGTATAAATTTATTTAAGATAATTGTAATGTAATCTTATTTTCATGACATCTCTGCTATTTTTTTTTTTTTTTTAATTTCTAATTTTCGCTAGAGCACTAATTTAAGTCTCAAAATACTTACTCAAAAAATTATTTGAAGTTTTTATCTTCTTATTTAAGATGTAACGTTTTTGCATTTTCCGAATATAAACGTAGATTAAATACATATGCAATTGAAATATTTATCTCTAAGTTCTTCAAAAGAGCATGATTAATTTGTTGAAAAATGTAAATAAAATATTCATGTAAAAAATACAGGGATATCATTTTGACATTAAAATAATCAAAAATATGTACTTATTAACAAAGGTATTCGCAAAACTTAAAGGATAGAATTTTTTAAAAAGTTCATTAACTATTTATTTTCATTTCGATGGGAATTGATTAACATTAAAATAAATGTGTTACTGAATGTAATTTCACTGAAGAAAAATTACAATCATTACTTAAATTTTATATAATACAGAAATAGGTATTTAATGAACACGTCATTTTTAGATAGATTATTAGAATAGGTAACAATGCTTAGATTAGAATAGGTAACAATGCTTAGATTAGAATAGGTAACAATATTTTACAATTAAATGTTAACAACAATTAGTAAAATATTTATTCCTGTAGAAAAATCAGGAATTGGCTAACAACACTTTATATAGTAATAATAAATATCACCCAGTATTTTTCCGATTACAGAAAATAAAACATTTTCCATTTTCACAACTTCTATAACGAAAAATTCTGTGCAGAATTAAAATTTGATATATTAACTAACTCACCTTAATCAATGTCTAGCTAAACAAAAACATGAATCTAAGTAATAGATTTATATTTAAAAAAAAGCACTTTTAATTTTAATGTATGAAACTAAAGCTTAATACAATGAAAACAATACAATTTAATATGAGATATTGTTAAAATACATTTACTAAAACTTAAAATTAATGGATTTTAAACTTATAAAATGTTTTTGAAATTTGCAAAAAATTAAATCTAATTTTGAGGTAATGATTATTTATCTAATTAAAAAAGCAATAAAAGAAATACAAAAATTTTTGGTGTAAAATTAATTACAGTATTTAAAATATTTGAAATATTAATATTAATATTTTAATATTTAATTAAAATATAGTATTTAAAAAAAAGCAACTAGCTGCAAAGCTGGCTTTTAAAGCAACCTAATTGATATTCGAGTCAATATTTCTACATATTAAGTTGCGATTAGTAGAGTTTCAGTACATTCGAATTTATAAAGAAAATATTAAGTTCACATTAATTTAATAAATTTTTTTGCTGAAAAGTTTATATTAAAATTTAATAAATATTCAATTTAATACTAAAGTAGAAACATACATGTCTTGAAATGGAGGACTGTGTTTGGCCAACTAAAGCAAGATAATGGGAAATCAATACAGAAAATATGTATATCAATTGATAGAATTCAATAAAATATTAATTTTTATATGCAACTAGGAAATGTTTTATTAAAAAAATGTCACTTCAGAAATACAATTTAATGTTTTCTGATATATATATCCTATACGTTTCATACAAATGAGAATAGCAATATACTATATTAGGAATTTATTGATGGCGTAATTAAAATATAACAAAAATAATAAATCATTCCCTATATTAAAAAACTGTACAACAATTTGAATTAAATAAAATATCTTATGCTTTTATACATTTATTATGAAATTCAGTAAATTTTTATTCTTTATAAACAGAATATGAAACTTTTATGGCAAATTCAAAACGAATGGATTGGAATCTAATCAATTTCTGGTATAGTTAAGTATACAATGGAAACAAGTATAACTTTGTGTGAATTTCAGATATACAATGTAAGCGCGAAAATATCCACTTAATAAATTAAATATATGGTTTTTGCATATATATACAAAGAATTTTACTGAAACAAATTTATCTAAAAGCTGCTATTCACTGCTGGCCTGCATCATCTCAAATGAAATGGTATCATATTTAATTCAAAGTGATATGGATATATTTTCGTAACACTAGCATGCTTTCTCTAGTACGACTTCCTCAGTAAAGGAAGCCTTGCTTCATAAAGTTCAGTTAACATTCGCTCATAAAGATTCCGAAGAATCTAGCTTTTATTTAAATTAAGTGCAAAGGAACTTTATTTAAGGAATGTAAAATGTGGCTGAGACTTCGACATACCACAAAGAATGCCTATTTTAAAGCCACAAAGCATCATTTCAATTTGAATAACTTTTATCAGCAGAACTTTAATTAACGTCTGTGAAATAATGTTGGTGAACATGAACATGTGTAATAAAATTAAGATTAAGCAAAGTTGAACATTGTGTGAATAATATTTGCTATCTGAGAGATTTGGGTAAACATTATTTATTCACAAAGGGAAATTGTTGGTAGTTTTAAAACTATAAAAATTGTTGATTCATACAAGAATTGGCAAACTTAGACCAAACTTTCCGAATAATTAGAAATAAATGTTAAAATATAAAATTTTCTATTAAATAAAAATTAAAAGTATAACAAGTTAAATTATATTTTCAAATGAATAAAATAACCGCGCAATAATTAGTCTCATTGATTTATATCTCAAAGAGCAATAAGCTTGAATTTCATTAAAAAATTTCCGTATATCTGATTTGTAATAAATCGTTTTCATTTAAAGTTATATTCTAAACAAATTGTCAACTTATTGTGTGAGCTGAGACATCAAATGACCTTTTTTTTTTTCTACCTATAGTATGAATCAGAAAGATTAAATAAAACTAACTTTTATGTGAATAAATATATGTCTTTTAAAAACTTTATTAATTAAACTCTTTCTTCTTCATTGGAGCAACAGCCCCATGGTGGGCCAAGGCCATCTGCCTACTTGTCGGATTCGAAACAGGGAGTTGTTTTCTTTTTACAGAGTACGGTTGTCAGCCCTACGTCCAACGCTCTACAGTCATAGACTGGACTGGAGTCGAAACCGGTGGCACCCAGAGCCAGAACGCTAGTCACTCGGCCATAAGGCCATAAATGGCACACATAAAACTAATTAAGAGATAATTAAACTTAACTAAATATTACTAATAGAAATACTATATATATATATATAGTTAGAAAAACTGAATATTTTTCACCAAATTATTTTATTTGAACTATTTTTATTAATTACTTTCTGGTTTCTTTGAACTGTGAATTTAAAAGTTCAGCTATAAGTGGCTCTCATAGTTGTGGTAATATGTACTTAAAAATTCAAAAGTGTTCTACATATTATGCATTTATTAATGTTTTTAGGAAATCGTTTTATTTTCGTTATCAGAATACTACGAATTCTAAAAAGAAATTGTAACAAACTGCATCGAGGCTTCGATAAACACACAGAACATGAAATTTATTCAAACTTTTATGCAATAAGAAAAATTGCAATATTTATTTGTTATGTACATAAAAAAATTGTAGAATGTGCTTGACATTTTTAATTAGTAATACATCTATAAAATATATTATTTATTAATATATTATAAAATAAACACTTTATTAGAAGAAAAAAATTCGTATCCAGTATTTTTGTAATACATTGCAAACAGAGATTACTAATAATTATATTAACATATATTACCTCCGTGAGGGTCTGGGTTAGAATAGAATCTATGACCCATGCATGTCATAAAAGGAGACTAAAATGGGTACTCAGTGCCCGTGAGTAGGGTTCTCCCTTTGGGTGCCCAATGTCTTTGTGCTGCAATGTTAAGGACAAAAAGAAACTGCATTTTTACCCTTTATCATGATTCGTCGGTTTAATGGACTTGGTCTAGATGTTGCTGTCGACCAAGTGGGATAAGAAACAACAACATATTTTACCTTGACAAAGTTTGTTGAAAAAAAAATCATAATATTGAGGATTTAAAACAACAAAAAGTTGAAGTAAAGATATATCTTTTTTAGGTCTTTTATAACATCATCGAAATCTATCATATTTTTTTAGAGATTAGAGTTCATTTGCAAAATATTTATTGCAACAGAAAAATAAATAAACAATAACTATCAAGTGATAAAAATGTTCAATATAAGTAGAGTTGATGATCTAACATTAAAATCAACTAAACCTAAATGATCTAACATTAAAATCAACTAAACCTAAATGATCTAACATTAAAATCAACCTAAAAGAACAAGCTGATTTAACAGGCATTAAAATCCATCTAATAATAGTATAACCCCTTCCTTTTCGAAAAGTTGATTTCATCCGTCGCTAAAATTAGCACTATTTCTAACGTCATCCAGGTTGATTACCATTATTAAATTGAACAGTTAAATTTTCCTCTCGTCAACTGAAGTTGACCGCTAAAGCATTCAGTGTTGTTAGCGAAAAGTTGTCTGTGTCCTAAAGTCACTCTGTGATCGTATTTTCAGGTAAATCGACTGGATTGGTGACGACAACCCGTGTGACCCACGCCACTCCTGCCGCCATGTACGCGCACTCTGCCAATAGGTATTGGGAGAGCGACGACAAGCTGACCAAAGACGTCCCCGGCGACCTGAGGTCCAAAGGAGAGTGCAAGGACATTAAGATAGGATTTGGTGCGCCAGACAGCTCATAGAAGACAGTCCGGGGGAAAAACTTTTGCAATGTGAGTACAGCTGCCTCAAAGTTTCTTACCATCATTCCTTAATAATACTTCACAAAAATTAAATCATAAAAAAACCAACATTGTCCTTACACATTTAATTTTTATATGCAAATTGAATGCTACAGAAAGAGCAGTTATTTCCACCCATATATAGGAATACCTTAAGATACGAATTTGATTCGTTCCAATGACCGAGATTGCAAGTCATAATTCTCATGTCACAAATACATTTTTGCCCATTAAGCTTAACTAAATTTAACCACTAAACTTGAAATTAAATTAACTCGTTTCAGCCCCCCTCAAAAAAACCTATATGGTTTTTTAAAAATAATAACGCATTTACAATGAACAAATATGCCATATATTTATAATGAACGATATACAGTAATACCGTAAGATGCGAATTTAATTCGTCCCAGTGGCCGAGATTATAAGTCATAATTCTCGTATCACACATAAAATTTAAACCACTAAACATTAAAACTTGATTAAAAATTTAGTGGTTAAATTTAGTTAACTCGTTTCAACTCTCCAAAAACCATTCGTTCTTTTAAAAAATAATAACGCATTTACAATGAACAAATATGCCATATATTTATAATGAACGATATACAGTAATATCGTAAGATACGAGTTTAATTTGATGCAGTCACCGAGTTTCTAAGTCATAATTTTCACAAATAAATTTCACCCACTAAACTTAATTGAAATCAAATTAACTCCTCTCAGTACTCAAAAAACCATTCAGTTTTTGAAATAACAATGGATTCATAATGAACAAATATTGCTTAAACAAAAAAAAAAACAAAACCAAATGCATACATACATGTAAAAGAAAATCTGAAGCAAGAAACAGATCTTGGCGTTGCAGATTAGCCTTTGATATTAATATTATCTTTCAATTCCTTAACATAATTTTTTTTTTTGGAAGAAGTTTTTCCTTTTGCCACTCTCGCCACTTTCATTCCCAAAGATTTCAGTAGAAAGTCTAGAAGCTTATTTTCTAATAACCAATCAAAAACCGGCTTCTACAAAATGACTTTCTCATTTCTAAGTATCTATTATGTGCGCTTTGTGGAAAGGGGGAAAAGCGATAATTAACATTTTTAAAAATTTGACAGAAGAATCCCAGCTTTATCCGTCGTCGAATCTGAGTCAGATTCAAAGTATATTTGGGAAAAAATTACGGGTTATCTTTTTTATTATACGCGAAAAACTCGAGAATTTTAGTGGAGTGGTAGTTATGATGGTTCGTCTCTCAAATATTAGTCTGTAACTCAAGACAGAAAATATATCCAGTGATGGGTCGTATTTTTTAAAAAGAAGAGTACACTGGAGTATTTGGGTGCCCGATGTCTTTGTACCACAAAGTCAAGGACAAAAAGAAGCTGCATTTTTTAGCCTTTATCATGACTCGTCGGTTTAAGAATTTTGAAGTCCTGGAGTGGTTTTTCATTGTTGAAGAACACGCGGGCTCATGGACTTGGTTGCTGTCGACCAAATGGGATAAGAACCAACAAACCTATATGAATTATATTGAATTAAACTTTTAACAAAAATCTAATATTTTCCAAAAACGAATTAAAAATTAGTTTCTATATAACATATTAAAAAGACAGTTAAAAAATTATTAATGGTTAATAATATTTTAAAAATATGGATTGAAGTGATTGGTATGTTTATTAATTTAAAATTTTAAGTCTTTATATTAACCTATAATGCATAAAATGATATAATCATGGAAGTATTGTTAAAAATATTTTACAATAGTTAACATATTTTCTCTCAATAATTAATAGATTGCGTAAACGAATTTGAAATGCGTTCAGAACAATTGCATAAACTTAATATCAAGATCAAAAATTTTATAAATTTAATATTTTAGTGAATTTTTTACTAGTATTTGAGCCTGATGACCGAGAGATTAGCGCTGTCGCGCTCGGTGCCGTAAGTTTCGGGCTAGAGTCTCGGCGGTGCCATGGATATATGTAGTTGTTCGGAATCCACTTTAAACTGTAGTACCGGGTCTAATATGACTGTAGAAGAGTAGGGCTGACAATCGTAACCCATAAAAAGAAAGCATATCCTGTCTCGAAATCTGCCAGTAGGCAGACGGCCTTGAACCACCATGGGGCTGTTGCGCCAGTGAAGAACTTAATAGTATTTAACTAATCAAATTAATTGTATCATCACAATTATTTGAATTTGACACCGGCTATTCAATTTATATTTGATTTAATAGCAAGTTATTTAATTTTCTCCAAATTTCTGTTAAAAAGTTGTTCAACTACATTTAACGCTACATTTATTTCATCACATTTCTCTCTTTTCATAATCGGAAAAAAAAAGAAATCGTTACCATCCAATCACGGCTATCATATTGAATTAAAATGACCCACTTTCAAACGACTTCAATCATTAAATGTCTTGCAAACCGAACTAAACTTCTTCAAACTTCCCCCTGTAACAAAATTTTATTTCTACCAATTCAAGAAAACCGCCTATAAAACGGAATCCAAGAAAAACAGGAAAAACTTTCGATACCGTCATTAAAAAAATCCCCAAGAAGAAAATGTACAGGGGGAAAAAAAACAGGGGAATAACTATGCACTGGAGGGGTAAATCGGGAAACTTCCAGAGAACTTCCGAAGTAGATAATACTAATATCAATAAAAAAATAATAAATGAAAAAAAAGGGAAGAGAACTACTCACTGTCTTTTTTCTTTTCCCTTCAGGTCATTTTAGGCGGCGGCCGACGGCATTTTTTACCCCATCGCGAGCTGGACACAAAAAATCCGGAGAATGCCGGACGCAGAGAGGACGGACGCAATCTGATCGAAGAGTGGCAACGGGACAAAAAAAGTCGCGGCCTGTCCTACAAGTACGTGTCCCGGAAAAGGGAACTGGACAAGGTGGACCCTCTCAAGGTCGATTATCTGTTAGGTCAGTAAGAATCTTTCTACACTTCAAGTTTATTTTAATTCCTTCTATTAGCTCACATTCTTTCTATATATATATCTTGTTCAAATTTTCAATCGTTCATAAAATACTTATTCATCCACTCAAGTTCAAATACAATTTTTTTTTTGAACTTGTAGTGGTTACACTTGATGTCAATACAATTTTTCAAATATTAATTCAGTAATTAAATGTAATTAATTAATTTTAGTTTTTTTTTTTGGAGTTAAGTTGCCTATATCCACCAATAGATGGCGCCAGATAAACTTAAAAAAAATGAATGAAAATTATTTATAAAGCACTTTCTGCAATAAAGTGGAAAAAAATAGGAATTGACTTAAAATTTTTTTTTTTATATTACTTGTTTTAAATTCTGTTAACTTATAGCAAAGAATGGCAATGAGTTTTTATATGTGATATTTAAATTTGTTTCAACCCTTGTAATGTTAACGTAATTAAAATATGTTGGGTTATTTGCTAGGTCAGTGATTACTTGCAATTTGTAGGTCAGGATTATTTGCTAGGTTAGTGAATAGGTTTATTATAATATTTTTAAAAAGTATTAAAATAAATCTTTTTCTTTCGAGGTTATTCTAATTCTTAAGACAGAATGAATGATCACGTAATAAGTTCAGATAACAAACGTTTATTAGATTAGTTAAGTATCATTTACATGTACATGTAACCTTTCAGTGTAAAATGATTTTGATAAAGACCTAAAATCCCTGAAGAAATGTAGTAAAAAAATTAATTTTAAACGATATACATTATTCTTTTTAATTATTTAATATTGAATATTTTTTGCCCAACTCGTGGCTTAGTGGCGACATGCGTCGCTAGTGAGCATTAGGGCTGAGGTTCAATACGCTGGCGGCTTTGTTGTTAGACATTGTTTCAAAAAAAAAGAATAGACTCGATGGTATTTGTGATGTTCGGCATCTTGCCTCGTTAGTTGGACTACCTGGTGGGAGTTTTCCAGGTTTTCTCCCATATGATATGCAAATGCGGAATAGTTCAAATTAAAAGTCCTCCCGGAAGGCATTGCCCTCCTTCCTAAGCAACACATAGCCAAGTCAGACTTCTACCTATGGGTGCTCCACCACAACAGAAGCTGCCCCCTTTTCCTCCATCCATGAGCAGATTACTCATCGCATGTCTGCCCCTCATTGTAGGACTGAGGATTAGACAGAACTCAACAACATAACATTTTTTTTAATTACTGTAGCTTATGTGAGATTTATTTAAGAATAAATAATAACGCATCTATTGATCAGAAATTACTTCTCACAATGAATATTTGGGCAGCTAATGTCAGTAATTTTTTTTTTAAATTTATGGCCATTTTCTCAATTTTTTTTTAAAAAAAGTTAAAAAACTAGCCAATATCTTATATATATATCTCATCAATTCTACATTATCTTATAAATCATTATTATTTTTACATTATCACTTAGGACATTATTTTTTAAGTATCCAACGGCCATCCTTGCCTAGGATTAATTTATCTTTGAGATTTTAGAGATGTGCCATATACTTCTGGATGTTTGGTACTATTAAATGTCATTTTTAAGTTTATCACTACTTTGATTACTTAACATTAATTCCTATCCTTTTAAATATTTCACTTGGATACTTGTCCTGTTTCTCTAAATTTCTTTACTAAATTTGGGATTGTTGTCTCAAATGGTTTAATTTTTATTATGAATTTATTACATACTCAAATTAATTAACTCACTATGGATTTCTTATGAAGTCATACATTCATTTATGATACTTGCCATGAATTTCTTATAAACTCATACATACATATCATGAATTCATGATACATATCATGAATTTTTTATGAACTCATACATTCATTCATTTATTCATGATACATACCCCGAATTTCTTATGAATTCATTCATGATACATACCATAATTTTTTATGAACTCAATACATACCAATAAAATTTTTGAAGTAATGTTCGACAATTCGAGATTTTCTCTAACGACAGCGACATGATGGAAAAACAGCGCCTTTCTTTAGACGCACGTTGCCAATATTAAAATTAATGTGGTGAAATTGGCATGTGGTACTATTTGTAGTACATATCCTACAGAACATAAACTATACCTCCACCTGTAATACAAATATGTGCTTTCATTTGTTGAAACGTTAACAGAAAATTCAAGCATATATCGACTTTTGTGTCACAAAGTGTTTTAAACTTTGGTAATTCTAGTAATTTAATTCAGAGCAAAAGAATATAAAAATTAGAACATATATCAATAATAATAACTTGATATAACATATTCAAGAATTTCATGGATAACGTTGAAAAATTAAATAAAGCACTGACTAAACCCTTTTCATTGCTACGTTAACTATTCATACCATTTGTCTAAAAGAAACTGAGCATTATCTGCTAATATAAGTTGAGTAACTAACTGTCTGGTTATAACTACATTTTCTGAATGATTGTAGTATATACAATAAAGAACTGATCTCTTCCTTCTTAGGTTCATATCTTTTTAGTTGGTTTTTCAAGGGAATGTACCTCTTTGAAGTACCTTCACAACATATTGATTAGTTACGTTAAATATGATACCGCATGTTATTGTTTTCGTAAAAAGTTTAGTTATAGGAACGAAATATCTTGATAGTATGATTTGATGAAAATAGAAGCAGACATGAGAAGATATGGGATATTTCCTTATTTTTCTTATAATAAAAAATTAATATTATCTATTTCACTCTAAAGAAGACTTATTTTAAGAATTTATAGATTAAGCCTGTTAAAAATATCAATTGAATGAATTATCTCTTTTTAATTAAATGCATTCATTTAGTTAAGTACACTACTGCAAAAATGTTTCAGAGGAAAGAAGTTAAGTCAATAGAGTCTTCTGTATTTACCATTGAAAAATATCTTAAATTTAATGTTTAAGATATTTTTGCCCTTCTTTTTCAAATCGTGCTGATACATCTTTTGAAAACAATTCCGGTTTGAATATAAAAATAGTTTTTACGCCCAAACCTACTTCATATTTTTTCAAATTAATGTACAATGTTTTGAGTAAAAAAATATTGAATATTATCTTTAAATTAATACAATTAAATAGAAAATAAAAAATTAAAAACATGAAGTTACAAATAAAAACGTCACAAAATTGTACATAAATAAAAATGGTGAGAAAAACTTTTTTTTATAAGACACTGTTGATATTATTATTATTAACAGTATATTATGTATGCAAGGTGCTAGATCTATTTGCCCATTACTTTTTTAATAAATCACAACAAATATTTACAGGAAGTTTAGAATTATATAGTTAATTTAAAATAAATAATTTGAATCATTTTATCAAAGCAAATATCTCCCTTTTTTTATTACAATTGAATGCGGCATTATTAATATCCTTCATTTTTATGTAAACACGTGAAATCGCATTGTAATTTCACCACTAGTGTTCAGTTATGTTACTATCTTCATACTATATTGAGAAATGTTTTACAAAATGTCGTTCATATCCAAGAAATTTTAAATCCGTTTGCAGTATCCTCTGCACTAGCTGCTTTCAGAAATGAGAAAACTCAGCGCAATGTGCAAATGCGAGCTAGCTACTCCTAAAAATCTCCCCGGAAGGTAGTATCAGCTCTTCATCGCCTGTTAGTAGGCTGGCTGTGATTAAATACCAATGGTAATATGCTCTGTTAGCGAGGAGGAAGTTTTAAATGTTCCCCATGCAGTATCCGCTGCACTAGTTGCTTTCAGAAATGAGAAAAAGGAGATAGTGCAACGTGCAAATGCGAGGCAGCTGCTCCTAAACTTTTTCTAAGGCAGCATCCACCTTTTCATCGTCTGTTAGTAGGCTGGCTGTGCCTACTAACAGGCTATGAAACTTCTTCTTCGATAAGACATGGGGAACATGTGCAATTAGAAGAATTGTACCCATTGACGTACAGTTAGATGAACTGTGCGAAACCAAGTTATGAAGTTGACAACTTTACTGTAAATGTTCATCAGAAAACACCCCAGAATGTAATGCAGTATGTCCAATTATTTGTGCCATTAAATGGAGAACATTTATTTTAATTCAATTTATAAGAATCACCCTATGTCTATTATTATGGTCAAGTGGTAATATGCTCAGTTAGTGAAGAGGAAGTTTTAAATCAGTTTGGAGTATCTGCTTTCAGAAATCAGAAGGCTCAAAGGAGATAATGCAACGTGCAAATGATAGGCAGTTACTCTAAAAGTCTTTCGGAGCAGTATCCGCTCTTCATCTCCTGTAAGTAGGCTGGCCGTGCCTACTAATAGGCGATGAAGGGCCGATAAGGCATGCGAAACATGTACAATTAGATGAATTGTACCCACCGATGTATAATTAGATTAATTGTGTGAAACAGAGTATGAAATTGACAACTTAACTGTCAATATTCGTCAGAAAACACCATAAAATATAATACATCATATCCAATTTTTTTGACATGAAATGGAGAATAATTCAATTTTTCAGAATCACTTTATTCATGGTTACATTTTTAATGCATGTATTAGTTACGTTTTATTCAAAAATGCTAATATAATAGCTGTAAAATGGATACCCCACAATATTTGATTATTGTAACTACAGCTGACCAGCAATAATATTATGCAATGAATAATAATTTTGTTAGTCATGCAAGCATATATTCAAATAATTAAAATTTACTTAAAAATGTAATGTAATTGTGATCCTTACAGATTCACCATGGCACTTAACATGTATTTAAATTGCCAGTGGTCATGCTGAGTCGGATGGAGATTAATGATAGCTCACAATAATACTCAATACATATACATGAGATCATGTTAATTCCTATCCGACAATTAACCTAATAACTCGAAATATTGGATCAGATTATTCCAAATGCAATCCATAAGCAATTAATCCATTTGGCCATAAGGATTGCATTTGTTATCAAATAACGAGCCATCAGCCGCTTTAGTCAATTTCTTGAAATGATTCCATTGCAAAAAGCGGTGATTGGGAGGATGGAGGGAAATATACTTTTCTTCCATATTTATCATATAATTGGTTCTAACTGTTTTAAATAAAAAATGCTGAAAATATGGGCTAATCCCTAAACCGTTATCAATTTGCAGAAATTAATACACTTAAGTTTGATGTCCGAATACGAAACACTACATAAACTTTTTCTCCCTTTTCTGTGATAAATTTTTCAAATCTCTTTCACTGAGTAGAACAGAGGAATTTCCCTGATGACGAGGAAAAATATTTTTTGTTTCACATGATAATTTTTTATAATGATAGTAGTTCTTTTTAGAAATTTCTCAGATTTTTTTTTGTTTACTTACATCGTAGTTATTATCATGTTGGTGTTGTGAATAATCCTCAGTGTCCTGAAGTGCGGTCGGACACCCCATAAGTAATCCACTCGTGGATGGATGGAAAGCAGGCAGCTTCTGTTGGGAGGGAACCTCACTAGGTACAAGTCTGACTTGTCTTCGTGTCGCTGAAGAAAGAGGGTAATTTTACTTTAAGGACTGAAACTACCATGCATGGGCATATATCGTATGGAAGAAAACAGGATAAACTCCCATCAGGCAGTCCGACTCACGCAGCAAAATGCTGAACATCCCAAATTGATTGACAACACAAATTGAGTGACATCACAAATTGATTATTCTAATAGGTTATCAATTTGATTCTTTTTCCACGTTATAAATTACGTGGAAAATGTTATATAATTATATTTACTAATAATAATATAAAATCTCTTGTCTCTTAATCTGCCAGTATGCAGACGACCTTTTGCCACAATGGGCTGTTGCGCCAATGATGATGATGATGATGAGTAATAATATAAGGAATAGATACAAAATAATAATAATAATAATAGTAATAAAATAATACTTAATTTTTTTTTTTACAAAATAAGAATTTTAATCTAAAATGATTTTAAATAAAATGAATATAAAAAAGTTCCAGAGATATTTTTACTTTCAAAGACATCTTGGCAAATTTACGACATTGACAATATACGAGATAATTTACAAAAACACCCTAAATAAAATGTTAATGTGAATATAAAAAAAAACCTTCCTTAAATAATTAAAACATCCTAAACAACTTTAATCACAAAAAAGCCATCAAATGAATTTTAAAATGTCATTTTAAAGTACAAAAAAAAAAAAAAAAATGCTTTAATGCTTCTAAAAATAAATCTGTTGTATAGATATATCTATATATAAATCGTAGTTATTTATGTTGGCAAATTTATAGCCAAGTTACGGAGATAACTATCTCGGCAACGAAAATTGTAGCAATAAGGTGAAAGAACAGAAGTTCCTTGGCGTTGATCCAGAAGGCAATTACTAAGAAAAATGGAGAAGAGATAATATTAAATAGTTATCGGCTCGCTACCTTCTTTTTCACTTTCTGTTCGGCGTTTCTTTCCCGAAATATACTACAAATCTCAAGTTACCGAATGATGTGTGGCTTTTATCTTTACCCATGGCGTTTGGATCTATTTTTTTTTTTTTTTGATACGTTTTTCTTATTATTGGCTTGTTCAAGTTAATACATTACGTACTGTTAATGGTGCAGAGATTTTTATTGTGTTTATTTGGACCACTTAATTTTTATATGACAGTTATAACGAAAAAAAAAAATACAGTTTTAATGAAATTCCATGTTTTGTCTCTAATTTAACCAAAAGAAAACTGAAATAAACAGTAAATTATTAATGTTTTGCATCATAATAATAAGCACTTTATTTTATACATATAACTATATTTTATACTAATACTTAACTATTTAATATTTTTGTACTGTGTAAAATATTAGAGCTAATAAGAATAGAGAAGTTTATTGCTCTTAGAGTATTAAAATATTGCTAGAGTCAAAAAAAAACTTTCTTGTAATAGAAATTTTATATTGTACTTATTAGGACCATGTTAAATTTTTTTATATGGCAAAATGAAAGTAAATTTCTAAATTCTACCAAAATTGTATATTTAGTTGGTCTAGACTAACAAAAGCCAATTAAAACTAATAGTAAATTTCTAATATATTTTTCACAATATCAATAACAGTTTTTATAGAACTATTTAATATTTTATATAAAGATTGACTGCATAAATCTTAGTGACCATCATCGTAAAATTCTTTGAACTTTGGTTATTAAAATATTGTTAGAGCCAAAAAAATTTCTCAATCATTAAATTTATCCTTCATAATAAAAATTTTTAAAAGTATTATTTAGTTAAAATAAATCTGGAAAAGGGCTGGTAGATAGCTCTTTGGATTTCTGAGTTTATGAGCATGTCATTTTTTCTACATTTATGAGCCTATTCTACTCATAAGTGCCACGTTAATGTCAGAACACTGTTTAGAGATGATAGAACCACTTTGCTTCTTGAGGTAAGGGTAACTACAGACTGAGGTTCAGGGTAACAGACTATAGCTTAACTATTTATAGTAACTACAGACTATAGCTTAACTATCGATGCTGAACCTTTACACACGTTTATACAATCGTCATCGAATTTTCCTTTTCTAGGAGTAACAGAGTTCTCACCAGACTGCTGGCTATCGACGCCAGACGCTGTACACACGTTAATGCAATCATATCGAATCGCCTCTTTTATGGGTGAACTGCAAATTCCCACCAGGCAACTTGACTATTAGATGCTGTACACATCTTTATACAGTCGTCATCGATTCTCCCTTTTAGAAATAACAGAACTTCTACCAGGTAACTTGACTATCTATGCAGGCATACACACGTTAGTGCAATCATATCGAATCTCTTCTTTTATGGGTAACTGCAAAATTCCCACCAGGCAACTTGACTATTAGATGCTAACAACATCTTTATACAGTCGTCATCGATTCTCCTTTTTAGAAATAACAGAACTTCTACAGGTAACTTGACTATCTATGCAGCTGTACACACGTTAGGTGCAATCATATCGAATCTCTTCTTTATGGGGTAACTGCAAAATTCCCACCAGGCAACTTGACTATTAGATGCTGTACACATCTTTATACAGTCGTCATCGATTCTCCTTTTTAGAAATAACAGAACTTCTACCAGGTAACTTGACTATTTATGCGAAAAGCTGTACACGCATCGTTAATGCAATCATATCGAATCGCCTCTTTTATGGGTAAACTACAAAATTCCCACCAGGCAACTTGACTATTAGATGCTGTACATCTTTATACAGTCGTCATCGATTCTCCTTTTTAGAAATAACAGAACTTCTACCAGGTAACTTGACTATCTATGCGAAAAGCTGTACGCACGTTAATTAATCATATCGAATCGCCTCTTTTATGGGTAACTACAAAATTCTACCAGGCAACTTGACTATTAGATGCTGTACACATCTTTATACAGTCGTCATCGATTCTCCTTTTTTAGGAGTAACAGAACTTCTACCAGGTAACTTGACTATCTATGCGAAAAGCTGTGCCACGTTAGTGCAATCATATCGAATCTCTTCTTTTATGAGTAACTGTAGAACTACCACCAGACAGCTTGACTATCAATGGCAGGCGCTACGTGTGTTAATACAATGTGATCATCGAGTCTCCTCTTTTATGGGTAACTTCAGTACTCCCACCAGGCAGCTTGATTATTGATACCAAAACGCTTTACACATGTTTTTACCATCGTCATTAAGTCTCACCATTTCTTATAAATAAAATCGTTTGTTTTTATGAGTATTGAGACTTGTTCTCCTGTCCATTAGCATCGCATGTTGCAATTAGGGAATGAGTCGAATATGTCAGAGACAGATCTGTAGACGGAATGTCCTTTGATTATTTTGGGAGATAAGATGTGCTAGGAAATTCAAACACAACGTAGGTACAGTGTAGCAAACTCCTTTTTATACAGTGCTTAGAACTGTAGCTGCACCCACAATATAAAATGGCAATTTTTTTAAATCTTAAAATATTCTTCTCCGGCCACAGAAAAGATGTAGTTCACTAGACGATATTTTAATATTTTGCTTTAATGTAATGTGCAATGTGTTTACTATTAAGTTTACTACTATTTAAAAAAATGTTTTTAAATAGTTATAAAAACTAGTGATTGATTGAACATAAGAACATATATTTACTTAACTCATATATTTTTTATCTTGAGTGATTTAGTATGTTTAACAATTTCCTGTTGTGAGTAATTTAAGTTTTCCAGGGGTTTAAATAATAATTTTCCTATGTAAACTTCTAATTTATTACAATAGAAGACATCTTCCGTAATTAATCATCTTCTTAATTTAATGATGTAAATATTACTTTTAATTACGCAGAGTGCAAGAGAATATGTATAGACTAAATGACTTAATGATTCTATACCATTTATAATATTATACGTGTTCAACTTATTTTTCTTAATTTTAATGTAAGCAAATGGAAAGAAAAAAATGACGCATTACTTTCACTTGTTGAAAAAATAAGTGACAAAGCTTTACACTTGTGCTTAAATTTATAATGAGACTTTTAGCTTTTAAGTTCCTGTTTAAATATTTATGCGATTGTTTGATTGTTATCAGAACTTCAATTCTCCAAGTGCTCATTTAGGAAAAACAGTTCCAAAAAAGTAATCTGTCAAAAAACTGAATAGTTTGTCTCCCAAAGGGGCACAATTTTTTTTCAACTCCTTAGAGGATCTATTCGTTATTTTGTACCATTACTTTAACATCTGGTGACAGGAAGATTTTACTTTTTGTTTGAATGTTATACAATGTCTGCATTGCAGAATGGTTTCAATATTGATATAATGTTGCATATATTAAAAATACAAATGATATTATCGATTAATAAAAGAAAATTTATTTTTTATTACATTTTACAATTTATTTCTATGTCTTCAGTTTTTTGTTACATAATTTTATGTGTTCAATAATTCTCGGATATTTTATTTCATCTTTATTTGTATTTTATTTCATCTTTAAATTAAAGAGAAAATATGGAAAATGTTAAGAGTAATTAGATTCTTCATCATCTAAAAGTCATTTATTCAGTTAATAATGCAATTTAAATCTTATCGAATGCATAAATTTAATGAAATATCTTTCAACAACGCATACAAATAACTTCTTAGCTGTAATTATTTTTTTCGCACTGTTCTCTTAGAGAGCAAATGAATCAACGCAAGGATCGATATATTTGAAAACATTTCTTTTTATCTCTAATACCTGAAAATATGTGGGATTAATGGAGGAAAAAAATCCTTTCAAAGAATGGAAATATTTACTCTTTGGAAAATATCTGACTTTTGTAACTTTTTGATTAGCATTTAAGACAGTTTAGTTTCATTACATTAATCGACATTAAATTTCCCGTTTATATTCCTTACATTATTATTTACCTTTTTACCTTTCTTTTACTCATACTTCAGACTTAAAGTCTTTGGACCTCTTGCTTTTCATGTTAATTGACTTTGAGATTTATGAATCCATTTCATAGAATTCGTAATCGGTTTAATTCTGCTCATTATTTATATAACTTAAGCCACAAATATTTTTATATTAGATATATTTTATAGACGTCTTTATTTTTGGTAATTGTTAATTCGATAGAGTGCACCAGCCCCGATGTCTTCTTCTCCTAGGGAACTGACTATCCAGTTAGCGAAAAATAGTATATATCCAGAAATTAGAAAATAGTTTAATAAATAACCAAAAAATAGAAGTTAAATAGAAGTTTAAGAAATAGAAGAAAAGAAGAAAAATAGAAGTTTAAGTAAAAAAAAAAAAAATAAACATTTTGGAAAGACCAAACAGGCTTTGCAAAAATAGATATAATTTATCTAGTGGATAGGTTTTTTTATTTTATTTTATTATTTTTATATCATATGTGAACATGATGTTGCCCCGTCTAGGGGTTCGTGACGTTATCCGAAAATGAGGATTAAACAAATAAAACTCCATTGCAAATTTTGGCGGAAAATGGTTGTTTGGGACCCTTAACCCTTGAAATGATAATGTTTTGTAGTATGGTTTTGAATCACTTTTCCTGTTTTTGGGTTGGGATTTTAAACATTTGTATTTCCAATGGCTATATGTACTCGTAGTGCGTTGATCAATTCCTTCTTCTGGAAGTTTCATATTTATCACTTTTGGCATTTTCAGTGCCTATTGAGCTGTATAGTGATTCTTCTTGTATTTGGAATACTTCATTCTTCATTTATGCCTAGAATTTCCAAATTTGATGTATTCTTGGCTATTGAAATGTGATAACGTTTCTTGTAGAATTTGGAATACTTTATTCTTCATTTACGACTAAGCATTTATCTTACTTTTTGTATATTCTTTTAGAGATTCTTAAGCAATTAATTCTTCTTGAAGTTCTTGATCTATTCAACATTGCTATTTTCATGGCTATTGAATTTGGCCATTCTTCTTGTATTCCAATCAATTGCTTCATATATCTCTTTGTATTATTAAACATTGGAATATTCCTGAGTTTTGATTCATCCGTTCTCGAATGTTCACACATGATAAGTTGAAATTGGCCTGCAGTTTTCAGTTTTTAAATTTCTCCCGGTGAATAAACTTAATCAGCCTTTTTTTGAATTGCTGGTAAGAGTTTAAATAATTTAGGAAATCCTTTCAGAATTGCATGAAGTTCATCAAGTAGGTCTAAAGAGCTATAAGCTTCGTGAGAGAAGATAAGTTTGTGGTATTATTAACATCGATGAGTATAAGCTAGACAAATGTGGTAATTAGCCCTAAAAGACCTCCCAGAAGGCACTGTCTTCCCCTCATCACCCGACGATAGGTTGTTCATATATACCATAAATAGTGCATGAAGCCTGCCGATGTTGTAAAAAAACTGCTGAGTCGAGTCGTTGGAGTTTCCTCGATCGCAGCGATGTCTCGCACAATTTGAGCAGATAGTTTGGATGCAGTAATCTTCTATGACACTAATGGGACGAAGAAGAAGAAGAAGAGGATTCCTTATTCTTTTCTGGGGTTAAGGTTTAGGAAATGCTGGGCATCCATACCATTAGATGGCATGACCTTTAGCATTGTAATTGATGCAAGTTGGTTCTTCTCTCTTACAATTTCACACTGTTCTGTTGTGAGGGTTTTCACCTCGTTTCAAACATCTAATCCAGTCGATGAAAATTTGCAGTAGAGTGGTTAAACATATTGCATTTGAAGTACTGAACAGTTGAAATCCTCCATAAAATTTGATTGACATATAGAGTATTTTTGATAGCTTGGAAAATTTAGATTCTTCAGTGCTTCTGTTCAGTTCCAACGTGAAGATAGGTAGAGGAATTTTAAGTTGGGCGACTTTGTTGACAAAAATTCATCTTCGGTTAGTTGTACTTTGATTTGTTCTTACTATATATGTTCTAGATAAATATTTTAAAATGGCCTTTAGCGGCCTTTCATCATTCGGTTTTATTGCTTAGTATTTGAACTTTTACCAAGCTGAGATATGTATTTAATCATATTTCTGTTGGCCACGTAACTTTTTCAGTTAATATTTTTACGTAATTTTTGTCCAGTTTGCTGCATATTTTGAAAAATAAATTTCAGTTTAAAGATATGTAGAACAATGTTGTAAATGACTGTTAAAACAATCGTGATGAATGGGGGTTTAGTTGATACAACAATGTCTTCATCATTAAATCATCTTTGGCTGCCATCATTGCAAATTTGTTGTCGATAGGAATTTCAAAGGGATGTTTGATTTGGCTTTTTATTTTTGCAATTTGCCTTTTAATTCGGTAATTGAAAGTCTTTCATTGGAGATATCATTACATAGTTTTGCCTACTTAATTATACTATTTGGGGCTTTTTTTTAAGGTTTGATCTCTGTCTCTTTTGTGGTTAGGGTGAGGAATGCTACATCTTCGAATTAATCACATACCGACAGATGCTAACTTATCCTTATAATCTTCAAGATTGTCCTCGAATTCTTTAAGCTCCTTTTTTCATCTTCAGGTGGTCTGCAATTTGGGCTCCATTAGGCAGATAAGTTAAGGTCAAGCATGATTTTTATAATAGTCACTTTGTACATTTCGATCATAAATTTGAAATTACATTTTGGATAATTTTTCATTTATCAACAACAGTGATTGCATTATAGTTGTTGAAAAAAGGCTTATCAATTTCAGAATTGGCATTTGCTGCAGAGGGTTCTTTGTCATTGTATTGAAAGGGATCCTCTCCCAGAAATTCCACTTACAATAATTACGAAATTCCATGTAATTTACAAATGAATCTCAGAAAAATTACCTCCATAATAAGAAAAAAATGTATTATATCAAGAAATATCTCAGCTATTTTATATTTACTTTTATATCTTTAAAATTCAAAATTTACATAACACAATATAAAATTACTAATTTATTATTAATTACTTACATAACATAAAATAACCTTCATTAAATTCCAAAATACATTTTTTACATAAATTCCTTCACAAGTCATTTTATAAACAAAGAGCAGTCGCTTTAAGGGTTCAATACATAAATGCAGCTCGAGTTTGTTTATTACCATGTTAACGTTTTCAAATGTCATTCAAAATCAAATGATGTTATCTTGTAAATTTGCTTTCACCGAATTTATTAAATAAATTACTTAAGACAAAAATTTACATTTTTTAGAAATGTGTCATCTGTCTTTAACTCACGCATTTGAAATGCCAAATATGATTACAGTGACGAAAATAAAATAAATTAAATTATTTAATTTTTGTTTGTGTACTGAATCTAATGCTTTTTCTTTGTAAGATTATTGGGAAGCAAGTTTGTTTGTTAATTTTTTTTATAGATTTTTCTTTATTTTTCCGTAAACTTAATTAAATATCTTCACAGTGAATCGTTAAAAAGCAAACTTGTACATGGAATATTTTTATATTATCCTTATTTTCTAAATTTATCATCAATTTATAAAAAAATCTTTGACCTAGATATTATTCGATTCTATATAAAAAATTATAATGCAGTCTATGTTTATTTTGTAAATCAAATAAATTTTTGTTATATTAAATAGAATTTCTCACTTTCTTCCTTTGAATATAAATAGATGTCTGTTCCAGCATAACTTTAAATTTATAATACACAGAACTTCAGTTAATTTTTTTCTGATTTGTAGCAAAACTTGAGAACTTTGCTAATTATTTTTTAATTAAAAAAAAAAAAAAACTTATTTTTTATTGCCATCAAATTTTCATACCGCCAGATGGTACCCAACTCTCTTAACCAATGCTAATAGTTCAGTATTTTTTTTTAAAATTTGTCGAGTAAGTTTAATTTATTTTACAATATTTTTAAAAAAAAAAAAAAAAGAATTATTAGGACTTCTTTGGATACAAATGATTTTTACTTGATCAATTTTTATTGACTGATTAATTCATATTGATGCGATTCTTATATGAGATTTTTTAAATAATTTATAGAAATCGAATTATTTAAAATCTCAAATTTTTTCCCCGATTTTTTCCTCAATAAAATTGATCAAACATGAAATGTATTATATTAGTTCTTATCTGCTAAGCTATAAATATTAACACATACTTTAATCATTGGATTACAGTCTGACTCGTATATCTTCGGTATTTCTTTTTGATCAATATCTTCCCTCTCTGTCTTCCGTAGGTCTGTTCAGCCCGGGCCACATGGCCTACGAGTCGGACAGGGACAACGGCGTCGAAGGGAGAGCCCTCCATCGCGCAGATGACAAGGAGGGGCCATCGAGGTCCTCAGGAAGAATCCCCGAGGATATCTGCTAATGGTGGAAGGTATAAATCCTGCTGTTTTCTCCTCCTCAATCGATATACCAGATATTTCACGGGACACCAGACAACAAGCATTACATGGAGCATCCTTGATCCAGTGATGTATCTGGATGCTCTTAATGGATTGATCAAATTTGTTTCCTGTTTCCTCGTGGAACAACACTAGAATTGATTGCGAAGATACTTGTTTGTCATGTGCTGTAGACGCATATCGCCAGTAGAGATAAAGTTTGGTTTTTTCTTTAGAAAAGGTGATCACTCAGATGAAGAGGTTTTAACGTGGTTATATGTCTTAGTATTCGGGCATTAAAGTAACCTTAATAGATGAGAGTGATATATTTTTTTTAAAGATGTGGCAGTACAGATTATCAAAGTTTCATGTAAATTTACATTTCGTAGAGATTAAGTCTAGAATTTTTGGAGATCTTTAAAATCAATTTTTATAACTTTTCAAAATATTTTAATGTATGTGCAGTTACAACAACGTATTATTATGAATATGCTTATGTTATTAGAATCCCCGAGGATATATTCTAATGGTGGAAGGTATATAAATCCTGTTTTTCTCCTCCCCAATCGATACCACATATTTCACGGGACACCAGACAACAAGCATTACATGGAGCACACTTGATCCAGTGATGCATCTGGATGCTCTTAATGGATTGATCAAATTTGTTTCCTTGCCTCAACGCTAGAATTGATTGCGAAGATACTCGTCCGCCATGTGCTGTAGACACATATCGCCCTTGCAGAGATAAAAGGTTTTTTTCTACAGAAAAGGTGATCACTCAGATGAAGAGGTTTTAACGTGGCATTGTTTATCTCTTTGGTTTATATATTTTAGTATCTGGGCATATATTTTTCTATCAAGTAGCCTTGATAGGGTGAAGTATTTTTCAAAGATGTGGCAGTGCAGATTATCAAAGTTTCATGCGAATATACATTGTATTCATAGATATTATATGTAGATTTTTTTTGGCTATCCTTAAAATCTATTTTTAATACTCTATAAAATATCTTAATGTAAGTGCAGTTTCAACAACGAATTATTATGAATATGCTATATTATTTGCATACTATCATCTTGATTTAACTCGTATACTAGTATTAATAGGTATTATTTTTGTTTATTTAAATAAACGTTAATGTAGATAAAACTTCGTGTTTTTTATAGAAATTAAGTTACTTTACTTCCTACAAACTATCGCAAGTAAATAAAGTTTCTTTTTTTCTACAGAAAAGGTGGTCACTCAGATGAAGAGGTTTTAACGTGGTATTGTTTATCTCTTGGGTATATATTTTAGTGTTTGGGAATTAAAGTAACCTTGATAGATGAGAGTAAAGTATTTTTTTCAAAAAGATGTGGCAGTACAGATTATTATCAAAGTTTCATGGGAATATACATTGCATTCATAAGATTTAAGTCTAGAATTTTCAGCGATCTTTAAAATCTATTTTTATAACTTTATATAATATTTTAATGACTGTATTAATATATGTACAATTTCAACAATGTATTTTTATGAATATGCTATGTTATTTGCACAATATCATCATGATTTAACTCGTATACTATTTTAATAAGTATTTTATTCATCTAAATAAACTATAATGTAGATAAAACTTCATGTTCCTTATGAAAATTAAATTACTTTTTATTTTCTAAAACGTCCAAATTAAAAATGTTTTAAATGTTTATGGATATATAAATATGGATAGACAATAAAATTTTTAATAAATAAATAATATTTTTATGGATAGATAAAATTTCATGCTTTTAAACTAATTTAATTTCCATAAAAAAAAAAAAGGTTTTTAATTTGGAGTTTATGAAATAAATTTTTATGGATATAAACATTGGAATAAGCTTTTGAAAAGCTAAAGTTATATATGTAAATCCATTTAAAACTAAAAAGTTATACATAATGTGTTTGCAGTTTTTCAACAATGCATTATTATAATATGCTTCGTTATTTGCATACTATTTTTTCATTTAACTCACATTCTTTTTTTTTTTAATAAGTATTACTTTGTTTATCTAAATAAATCATAAAATAGATAAAACTTCATGTTTTTAAACTAATTGAGTTTCTATAATAAAAAGTTTTTAATTTGAAAGTTTATAGGATGTAAATTTATATTGATAAAAACTTTGGAATTTAACATTGAAAATCTAATGCGATATATGAAACAACGTATTTATATAACATTATTTTATTCAGGAACAATTTAACTTTTCTAGAACATATTCTTCGTCCTTTATAAATATTAAAGTGAATGATTTCGCTAAATTTAAATAATTTCTTAACTATTCTTAATAATAAATGTTAAACATTTAATGTAAAAGAACTATTCAATTTCAAATAAATACATATGTATGAGGTTTTTTTAAATGTAGTAAAATATCTAAAAATACGTGAGACCATATTCTATAACTTATTAATAACTAAACCAAAATTAAATTTCTTATATATTTTATCCTCCTATTAGTAACGATTGAGGAAAAGTTCAAATAAAACAAATACAGTTAATAAATTTTTGATAAAATTTATGAAATAAGTAAAAAAAAAACAACAGTAGTTTGCGATAGCAATCAATTATATCAAATAGTTTGGTAGAAAGTAACCCAGAAAAATTAATTTAAAATGACTATTAATAGCTCCTCTTCATAAAAATAAATTTGCATTGAAAATGAATGGTTTCTAAATTTGAAAAATAAATTTATGTTTAGTAAATGAAAAGTCGAAGTCAATTTTGCCAAAAAGTTTGTAAAAATTTGTGATGATTAAACTTGTACTGATGAAGACATTAATGATAAATTAGAATAACAACATTAACCTCTTTTAAAAGAAATTTTTATTTAAGAAAGTTGTACCAATTAATCAATTCTAATATTGTGTATTGCTATTAACAATATATTGTGGTTATTTTTAATTTAAAACAATTATGTTTCATAAAAATATATATTATATCTAGTTATAATCTTAGCATAATTCTATCAAAAATATTTTTCTCGCCATTAAACTATAGTAAAACACATGCTGACATAATAATATATAACTTCATTAATAAATTAACTCAAAAAAAAATTTCTTAAAAACATGTTTAATAGTATAATAATAATATTTGCAGACAGACTAATATAATACCAATATATGTCTGCAAATATTTACAAAAATTATAATATTTAATATACTATATATTTTATATATTATAAATTGTAAAATGAAAAATAAAATATATTATATATTATAATTTTTGCAGAGATTTGCAGACAGGCCAATATATTTATAACATATTAGTCTGCCTGCAAATTTTATTATTATACTATTAACAATCTGCAGACATTATATATTATAGTATTTATGTATTATAAATTTTAATATCAATATATCAATCTAATTTTTATATATGATAATAATTCTGTTATTATTATTTAATATATATATTTGATAAAAAGTACGATTGAGGAAAATCCCAGTACTCTAAGGATTTATTTGGATACTTTTGGAAAACTTACAAAAATAACTAAAAGGGAAAAAAAATTCTGAATCCAATTTGTATTGTTAACACCAGAAAACCTTTAAGAACAGTTTTTAAAGAAATTAATTATACGTAATTTATAATTACACTGTATAACGACAATATATGCAAGATGTATTATTTTGACCTCTATTCAGGTATTACTATTCCTCTATTCGAAGACGCTTCAATTTACTAATAAAAATACAGCATACATAATAAACTATTATTCAGTTTGGCAAAGAATTTAAGTTAAGTTGCCAGAATACTTTTCTGTGGTATCTATTATTAAATAAAGGGTATTTACTCTGTGTTAATTAAATTTTGATTTTAGATTAATTCATTCAATGATGGCAAGTTGGATCACAGCCACAAAATTTCTCTCTGTGTGTTTTTTTAAATAAGATCTTTCTCATTTACTTGATTACAATTTTCATTTGTATTTATTAATTTCCACTGTCTAAAACTTTATTGACGCTAAAATTATGATGTTCATATTAATTATTTATTCTGAAGTAATAAATTATTACTTCTGGTGATTATATTTGACTTAATTTTGGCGTATTATATAGAAGATTAGAGTGTAAATTGCTCTTAACTCTTTACTGCACGTAATATTTTTCTGAGAAAAAAGATGTTAATATAAAATATCTAAAGAAATAGAAAGAAGACCTAAAGAATAACCTATAATTTCTAAAGAATAGCCTATAGAAATAGTTAAAAAATATTCAGTAACCAAATTAACCCTGTTTCAACCATTCAATAATACCAAACAATAAACGTTATACAACAGATCTATTTAAACACTTTGAAACAATCATATTTAATCTTTTAGAAATATACATACTTTTTAATTAAAAAAATTATGTAATTAATAAAATATTCTTCTTCATTGGTGCAACAATCCCTTGGTGGGCTAATGCCGTCAGCCTACTGGCAGATTTCAAGCCATGAGATGTTTTCTTTTTGGTAAGTTTGTCAACCCCTACGCCCAACAGTCATATTAGATTGGAGCCTACAGTTTAAAGTGGATTTCGAGCCACTACAAGTATTCATGGTACCGCCGGGAGTCGAACCCTAAAACCTATGGCACCAAGACCTATGGCCCCAATAAAATATATACCCATTTTAAAATGTTTTGAAAACTATTGTTTCTTTTTTAAGAAAGCATATTTTAACAAATGTCGACAAGGAAATGTACAATGTCGACAAGGAAAGTATATTTTATGATATTGTGGAAAGTATTCAACGAAAAACATTAGTGTATTTTCATCTATGAATAAGGAAAAAAACTTTTAATTACATTAAAAATACTAAAAAAAAAAAAAAAGAATCAGAATTTCATTCATGTTTCTTTTGATTACTTATTATCATACAGTTTGGATGTCAGCATCAGACATAAAGAAAATTTATTTCAATACACATATTGATATATATTCCTTTTTTTTTTGCACTTGATATAATTAAAACTGCAACTCAACAAAGAAGATGTCTTCTAGTATGATGTCCGGTTGTCAAATTTGAAAGAATTGTTCAACTGGAAGCTATTTTTATTGACTACCATATAAAAAAACTGACTTCAGACTATAATAACAAAATTGAATAAAAGATTGTCAATCTTCTGATAAAATACACTGGTTAATTTTCCCAGAGCAATTCTACTTTTATTATGAATATATGTAATTTTATATATGGACTCATATGCATTTGAAAGTATGTACAACAAAGAAAATTTCCATAAACGTCAAATCATTGTCTGTCATATCGAAAGCAAATAATGTTTTTACTGTCATATAATCTGTCATATTTAAAATCATATTTCTTATCTTTACATATTTTTAGTTATCAATCATTTCTACTTTGTATACTAGTTAAGGAAAATTTTTTAAATGTGATAATTTAGATCTTTATTAATATTCAAGCCTCTAAGAAAATATACCTTGCTTATTATATTATAAGAGTTTCACCTCAATTTATTCAATATATTATATGATGATTATGTGCAAGTAACATATTGTAATAAACGCTAGTTTATAAGTTGATGTTAATTCTATATTGAATGCGACCTGATGGCCAATTGACTAGCTCTCTGACCTTTAGTACCAGACTTCAGGTACGAATCCTGGTGGTGACAAAATGTTTGTTAGTGGTTCGAATTCAAGTTAAAGGAAGCCTAATTAGCCTAAATTGTGCACAAAACGATCATAAAGCGACAAACTAAAGCAAATCTATACAACACATTTTTTTTATAAAAATGCTATTAATACAAAAATTCTTTTTAAAGATCCACAGAAGTATTAACTAGCGTTTTGGAGCTCGTTGACACAGGTTTCGGATTCAAGATCCGGTGGTGTCATAGATGTTTGTAGTGGTTCGAAATCCACTTTACCACTTAGGTCCCTGCCTAATATCATTGTAATGTATTGGGCGTAGTGCTGAAAACCCTACCACGTAAAAAACCTCATCTCCTGTCTCGAAAGAATCCTGGCGACGGCATGGATGTTTGTTAATGGTTCGGAGTCCATGTTAAACTGTAAGTCCTGGTTTGTTAGGCCTCGGGTGCACAAGATGACCGTGGAGCGATAAACCAACCTTGTCTAGAAATTTGCCAGTATGCAGATGGCCTTGGCCTACTATGGATCTGTTGCGCCAATGATGATGATGACGAGGAGGAGGAGGACAGAAATATTAAAAAATATATATTCGACAATTAAATTAATCCGTGTGTCCCCAAAACAAATTTGCTTCTCAGGAGATGCATTGTACTACAAATTATGAAATGAAGAGTTTGAGAATTCCCATACTATTGCCTATCCTGAATATTTTAATACGGATTTCGTCCAAATGGTTTTATTTGACAATGTAAGGAAAGTTGATGTAGGTAGCCTGTTCCAGTGCATCCTCTCAAATCAGGGTTTCCTTTCGTGTCAAGTTTTTGGGATATGGTAGCCGAAATGGGAAAGAAAGGAGATGCAGAGTTCAGGGGATTCAGAACGGATGGCGTCAATTAAGTTGTGAATTTGTTTTAACCATTTTTCGATAGTATTTTCTGGGTTTTATCTTTAGAAAGCAGGCCCACTTGCCATGAAGATAGAAGTTCATAATTTATACTTAAACTTAGTGCATATCTTAGAATTTGAATCTACTTTTATGTACATGTAATAGTTCAAATATGCTAGATACTATTGTGGATTCTTCGATATTTTTAAAGTTATAATTATTTGAAGAATTGTTGTATGGAAATAATAAACTTTAATTTTTGTTAATTTCAATAGGAAAATGAAACTACAAAAAAAACCTGGGAATAAAAAAACAACTTTTTACATAAAAGGAAATTAACTCAGTTTCTTTTAATATTTGAAACTTTAGTTCACCAATCTTTTCCATGTCATTCGTTAAGCATTTTAATGTAGCGTGTATTGCAATGTTTTGTAATTTTATCAATAAATTTGCATACATTAATTTACTATAATCCTTACATAAAAATAGTAAATATTATAAGAATTAAAATTTTCTATATAATGTTAATTATTATAAGCCCTAGGAGAAAAGGAAAAGAATTTTTATATTCAGGTAGTATTATTTATACTAAAATTTTTTTAATTAAAACTACAACGATACAATTTTTTTTTTTTGGTCTAAATTTTTTTTCTGGCACTGTAATGTAAAACAACAGAACCGAAAAAAAAAGCATCCAATAAATAAATAAGCAATTTTATTGATTAATGGAAAACAACAGAACCGAAAAAACATAAATGTCATTAAATGTCATTAAAAGTCAAAGGTCAAAGAAAAAAAAGCCAATAAAATGTTGTCTGTGAGCTACTAACGCAGACCTCGCATCTTGGCCGCATAGAATATTGAATATCCTAGAATAGTCTGAATATGTGTCTGACTTTTCGGCAGCCACAGGGATGAGTGCAAAATTCATCGGATGTGTCATCGGGGTTGCATAAACCTTCATCTCTATATATCTTACATGAAGTAATCTAGACGCCATAGTTCCAGCCATCGAGTAGATAAATACACTGAACCACCCCAGACGATGTATTATTGGCCAAATGGGGCGTCCAGATTGTTACACAAGTTGCAGTAGAAAGGCGCTAATGCGGAAGACTCTAAAGAGTTTGTGGCTCGATTACGGATCAGATAGCATTTATCTTATAATGCTCGATGAGGCTGATTCATTATGCTTCAAAATTCTGTAGAGCAGATGTATAACCCCTTGTTCCGCGTTCGTATAATAAGCTATTCTGCTATTGCTGCATCAGTGCGTGTAATGCAGAGTCTCTGAAGAGAACATTTGAAACTCCTACGCCCATAAAATTACAGCGGGCTCAAGAGTTCAAAACGTCCACCGCGATCATTGCCGTCTATTGCTATTGGAAAACATTTCCGACACAACCTTTATAATTGATTCCTCATTGTCCAGGAATATCTTCCCTCTGAGAAGTTTGCAAATTTCTACGAGGTGATGGGACATCCTGTATATAAATGTATATAATCTTGGATATCGGTAGGCTCTTTATCTCCCACTTAACTGGGTAAGTATAGCTGAATAGGCCATCGGCAGGTGATGATGAGGGGACTTATTAGATTGCTCCACTTTTTACATCGGCCTGATGGCCAATTGGCTAGAGCTCTGGCCTTTGGTGCCACAGACTTCAGGTTCGGAAACTTGGAGATGGCATAGAAGTTTGTTAATGGTTCGGAATCCACGTGACACTGTAGGTCCCGGTCTACTGCCCAAAGTGTGCAAAAAATGATAGTAGAGCGACAAACAAACCAGTTTTGTATATCGTACATGAAAAAACCCAGAGATCTCCTACTCGGCAGCTTGACTATAGATTAAAGACGCTTTATACACAAGCCATTCTTCATAACTTTCTCGTTTTTGAAAGTCGTGCCTTCTGTGGATGACACGAACGAACTTTAATATGAGCTTCCCTGTAGGCCAGCAATCTAAGTTGCCAATGGAGCATGAGTTGGGTACCCAGTATATAGTAAACCACAATTATTTAAAACGAGCAATTCTGATTAAATTATTAGCAGTTTGAATTTAATCGACATAATTCTAACTAACTATTTTTTCCCTCAAAATCAATTCCCTTTTATTAAAAAAAATATCGAATTTCTCAAAATACATTAAAAGTAAACATCTCACAAACGTGATCGATAAAACGGAAATAAACACATTTCAAATGTTATGTTTATCACAGAAAGTGCTGCATAACTCGATATAATATCCGACTTAACTCCTAAATGAAACACCTCTGTGAAAACATAACTCGAAAATTGAAATGTCTAGTTTAATATTCGATTCGCATGAGAGAAAAAGATTTTGTTGGTCCTCTATTAAGTGCTGCGACATCCACTTGAAAATATATTAATATTCTCCGGAAAGCAATTATCCTTATCGAAATCTTGAATTCGAAATTCTTTCCTGGGGGCGAAAGAGGATGTTAAAAATGCTCTTTCAAATCATAACTTCTCAAAACACCTGAAAGCACTCGCGGAGATTCTGGTAGCAGCTCGAAAATTGAAGCCTTTGCCACTGGAGACCGGGAATATTTGCATCAGAAAATCTTCATTTGAAATGAGAGTAGCTCGCTCATGTCTTGTTGAATCGGTTTGCATAAATTAAGATTACTGAGAAAAAAATGGAAACGGGACTAAAAGGAAAAGAATAAGTTATTTATCTATTTGAGTGATAAAGTGAGGGATTGTATCACATTTTAACACAGAGCATATATTATGAGATTTCTAAGATAAGATCTTTCTATCTTATCTTGGATAATACCTAAATTAGCTTACCCCAAAGTTGTTTCTTGTTATTTTCTGTTTCAGACATAAATGGACGATTTAGATTAGATTAGACTACTAATATATTTTATTATTTATATAAATACTTATGACATTCTTAAAAATCTACTAAATAATTTAAAAAATAACAGCATATCTTATTTTTCTTTTTCTTCAATTCCTTCTATTAGTTCACACTCTCCCTATATATATCTTGTTCAGATTTTCATAAAATACTGTTTATTCATCCACTCAAGTTCGAATACATTTTTTTTTTTGAACTTGTAGGGGATCACATTGATGTTAATACAGCTTTTTCAAATATTAATTCATGTAATTAAATTTAATTAATTAATTTTAATTTTATTTTATATTTAAGTTACATATATCTACCAATAAATGGCGCCAGATAAACTTTAAAAAAATGAATGAAAAATATTTATAAAGGACTTTCTGCTATACAAAGAAAAGAAAGTAGTAATTGACTTTAAAATTTTTTTTTTTATATTACTTGCTTAAGGTAAGCTTGTTAATTTTGACATCTTTAACTCTTGCAAATATTTCTAAATTTTCATAATCGTAGCTTCTGATTCATTCACTGTATAGATACACCCACTAGATAATTTGTTAATAAAAGCAAAGAGGAAGTTTAATAGTTTCAATGGAAATGTAAAAATCAGTGGAAATGTATCTAATATTTAGATAATAAAATGATCGATTGTGCAACGTTTTAACAAGGAGCATATATTATGAGATTTCTCAGAGAAGATGGAAAGATTTTTTCTTTGTATTTAAGGTAAGCTTGTTAATTTCGATGTATTTAACTCTAGCAAATGTTATTAAATTGTCATAAACGTACTTTATGTTTCATTTATTTTATAGACAAACCCATTAGATAATTTGTTAACAAAAGTGAAGAAAACGGTTTGATAGTTTGAATGGAAATGTAAACATTTGAGTACGAAAAATAAATATAGATATATAATAAATTAGCATAATAAAGGTGTTGCTTGGTATTTTTTGCTTCAGACATAAATGGACCATTTAGATTAGAGTAGATGAAGCTATTAACAGATTTTATTATTTATATAAATACTTGTAATATTTTTAAAAATCTATTAAATAATTTTAAAAATAACAAAAATTTTAAATTTGTAAAAGATAGAGAAAATTCAAAAAATAGTACGACTAATGATAATGATATAATAGTTGACAGATTTTACTGCAGAGAATGTAGTGAATATTCCAAAGATAGCGCCAAATATACAAATGTACATATTTAATGGATGTGACTTAATTAAAAAACGAATGCAAAGTTGTTTGACAGCGTAATTTAAAAATAAAGGTGATGAATAAAAAATAAAGGAAGGAATTGATATGTTTATCAATGTTCGATATTTTCATTATCGAATTTATGCGTATTAATAAAAAATAAACATGTGAATAAATATTGCATTGTATCAAATTTGTAATGGAAGTTCTGCCTTTTATTCCCCGTTGAAATAAATCTGAAAAAATGCATTAAAAGTAAACATCTCACAAACGTGATCGATAAATCGGAAATAAGCACATTTCAAATGTTATGTTTATCACAGAAAGTGCTGCACAACTCGATATTATTTCCGACTTAACTCCTAAATGAAACACCTCCGTGAAAACATAACTCGGAAAATTGAAAATGTCTAGTTTAATACTCGACACGCGTGCCAGAGAACACACGAAGAGAGAGAAAGATTTTGTTGGTCCTCTATTAAGTGCTGCGACATCCACTTGAAAATATATTAATATTTTCTGGAAAGCAATTATCCTTATCGAAATCTTGCATTCGAAATGCTTTCCTGGGGGCGAAAGAGGATGTTAAAATGCGCTTTCAAATCATAACTTCTCAAAACACCTGAAAGCACTCAGATTCTGGCAGCGGCTTGAAAATTGAAGCCTTTGCCACTGGAGACCTTCAATATTTGCTTCAGGAAATCTTCATTTGAAATGCGAGCACCTCGCCTGCGTCCTGTTGAATCTGTTTGCATGACTTAAGATTACTGAAAAAAAAAAATGGAAAACGGAATAGAAGGTGAAATGGAAGGAAAAGAATAAATTATTTATCTAATATTTGAAAGATAAAGTGAGGGACTGTATAACGTTTTAACAAGCAGCATGCATTATGAGATTTGCAAGATAAGATGGAAAGACTTTTCTTTTTATTTAAGGTAAGCCTGCCAATTTCGACGTCTTTAACTCCCCCAAATGTCTCTAAATTTTTATAAACGTAGATTATGTTTCATTCACTACATAAATACCCTCACTAAATAATTTGTTAACAAAAGTGAAGAAGAAGTTAAATAGTTTCAGTGGAAATGAAAAAAATTAAGTACGAAAAATAAATATAATAAATTAGCTTAATACAAAGTTGTTATTTACTGTTGTTGTTATTTTCTGTTTCATAAAGGGGCCATTTCGATTTAGATTAGATTAGATTAGATTATTAACAGATTTTATTATTTACATAAATACTTGTGATATTTTAAAAATCTATTAAAAAACAACAAAAAATTTTAACAATGAATTTTAAATTTATAAAAGACAGAGAAAATTGAATAAACAGTATAAGACTAATAATAATCATACAATATAGTTGACAGATTTTACTGCAGGGAATGTAGTGGCGATTTCAAACATAGCGCCAAATATACAAATACACAGATTTAACGTATGCGACTTTATTAAAAAAAAAAAAAACAAATGCAAAGTTGTTTGATAGCGTAATTTAAAAATCAAGGTGATGAATTTTTTAACAGAATTTATATGTTTATCAATGTTCGATATTTCCATTATCGAATCTATGCGTATTGATAAAAATAAATATTGCATTGTATCAAATTTGTAATGAAAGTTCTACCTTTTATTCCCCGTTGAAATAAAACTGAAAAAATACATTATAAGTAAACGTCTCCTAAACGTGATCGATAAACCGGAACTAAACACATTTCAAATGTTATGTTTATCACAGAATGTGCTGCATAACTCGATATAATTTTCGACTCAACTCCTAAATGAAACAGCTCCGTGAAAACATAACTCGGAAAATTGAAATGTCTAGTTTAATATTCGATTCGCGCGCGAGAGAACACACACGAAAGAGATTTTGTTGGTCCTCTATTAAGTGCTGCGACATCCACTTGAAAATATATTAATATTTTCTGGAAAGCAATTATCCTTATCGAAATCTTGAATTCGAAATTCTTTCCTGGGGCGAAAGAGGATGTTAAAATGCACTTTCAAATCATAACTTCTCAAAAACACCTGAAAGCACTCGGGAGATTCTGGCAGCGGCTGGAAAATTGGAGTCTTTGCCACTGGAGACCCGGAATATTTGCTTCAGGAAATCTTCATTTGAAATGCGAGTAGCTCGCTCACGTCCTGTTGAATCGGTTTGCATAAATTAAGATTACTGAAAGAAAAAAAAAATGGAAAACGGGAATAGAAGGTGAAATGGAAGGAAAAGAATAAATTATTTATCTAATATTTGAATGATAAAGTAATCGATTGTATCACATTTTAACAAGGAGCATACATTATGAGATTTCCAAGATAAATAAAAGAAAATCTTTCCATCTTAAAGTAAGCTTGTTACTTTTGACATTTTGAACTCTGGCAAAGGTTTCTAAATTTTCATAATAGCTTATCTCTTATTCACTTTATAGATGCACTCCCTAGATAATTTTTTGACAAAAGTGAAGAGGAAGTTAAATAGTTTCAATGGAAATTTAAAAAATTTGAGTACGAAAATGAATATGTAGATATAATAAATTAGCTTAACCCAAAGTAGTTTCTTGGTATTTTCTGTTTCAGACATAAATGGACCCTTCCGATTTAGATTAGATTATTAATGGATTTTATTATTGATATAAATAATTCTGATATTTAAAAATCTATTAAATAATTTTACAAATAACAAAAAAATTTTAAAAATGAGTTTTAAATTACAAGGTTCAATCAATTTAAGAAAATTCAATCAATTCAATAAAATGTGGGGATGTGGCAGCTGTAATGGGAACAAAATGTGGTACAGAGCTACAACCAGAAAGAATACCGGCCAGTTAAGTTGCGAATTTGTTTTAACCATTTTTAAATGGTATTTTCGGTTGGATCTTTTAAAAGCAGACCCATTATGCCGTGAATGTAGAAGTTCATGATTTATATTTGAACTTAATGCATATCTTAGAATGAGATCTACTTTTATGTACATGTAATAGCCCTAAAATTATCGATAAATTTAACTGAATGCTACTGTGGATTCTTCTAATTATAATTATGTTAAGAATTTTTGTATGAAAGTGAGAAACTTTAATTTTTGTTAGTTTCAATAGAAAAGGAAATTCCCCCCCAAAAAAAAAACAGACAATAAAAAAAAAAAAAAAAAAAAAAAATTATACCGAAAAAGGAAATAAACTCTGGTCTCTTTTAACATCTGAAACTTTAGTTCCCCATTCTTTGCTATGTCATTCATTAAACATTTTAATTCAGCGTGCATTGCAATGTTTTGTAATTTTATCCATAAATTTACATGCATTAATTTACTATAATCCTTACATCAAAGTAGTTAATATTATAAGAATTAAAATTTTCTATATAATGTTAATATAAAATTCTTTCCTTTTCACCTAGGGCTTATAATAATTAAGTTGCATTATATATACTAAAATTTTTAATTAAAACTACAACGATACATTTTTTTAAAAAACGTAATTAATTAGATATTGTAATTAGTTTAGAAAATTAATTATTTTAAATGCAAAATACTGTATCGTTTACTCTATTCAATATAGAGTTCATATATATATTTTTTTTTTTGCATGCAATCTTTAATTATCCTTTACATTTCATTAATTACTTCACCTCAGTGCTATGTTTTGGAGGGAATATTAATTTAAATAATAATGTCTTTTCGAGAAGTATAGAAAAATAATCCATATATTCATACACATTCAGCTCTTAATTCTTAGTTACGTACCAATTTTTTTAATTGAAAAAATCTTTCTCGTGTCTGTCATTGCATTTAAAGGCAAAGAGTTTCGATAGAGTGCTTTGCATCAACAAATAGATTAACAGAGGGGAATTTATCCAGTTTTTTTTTATACGACATGAAAATGCGGTTCAGTTACTCTTATAAGACCAAAGTCAGGCCCTCTCTAATCGTCAGTAAAAAGTTTAGGAAGGAGAAGCTCGGAAACCTTCTGTATATCATCTCGTATTATATTATATATCATCATATATATTATATTATATATCTGTCATGTAGAATATTGAATATCTTGGGAGATACCGAGTATGTGTCTCATATCTCGGCTGCCGCTGGTATGACACTATATCTAGACATTAAAATTCTAGTGATCGAACAGGTCTATACACTGGACTACCACGGACGGTGTATTGTTGGTAAAATGAGGCGTCTAGGTAGTTACTCAAGTTGCAGCTAAAAAGGTCCGAGGCAGCCAAAGAGTTTGTGGCTCTTTTATGATTTATCAGATAACGTTCACCGTATAAAGAGCTGTGAGGCTGATTCATTATACTTCGCAATTCCATAAAAGGAAATGTATATACCCCTAGTTCCGTATTCGAATAAGTTATTCATCTACCGCTGCATCAGTGAGTGTAATGCAGTGTCTCTGGGAGAACATTTGAAAGTCCTATGTACATAAAATTTCTGGTGCATAGGAATTCAAAACATCGACCGATCATTGCCGTCTACCGCTATTGAAAAACATTTCCTATACAGCCTTTCTATATAATTCCACATTCTCCAGGAATATCTTCCCTCTGAGAAGTTTGCAAATTTCTACGAGGTGGAAGGAAACTCTGTATATAATATATAATTTTTGACATCAGTAGACCCTTCATCTCCCTTAAGTGGAAAAGTATGCCATGAATAGGCCACCGACAGGTGATGAGGGAGAGACTTGTCAGATTACTCCTTTTTTTGCATAAAGCCTAATGGCCAATTGGCTAGCGCACTGGCCCTTGCTACCATAGGCTTCAGGTTCGGATCCTGGCGGGGTATGGATGTTTGTTTGGTTCGGTATCCCCGTTAAACTGTAACGACCGGTTTAATTAAACTAAAGTGTGTATAAAATGACCGGAGAGCGACAAACCAAATCACTTTTGCATATCGTATAGGAGGAAAAAATCCGGAGATCTCCTACTTGGAAGCCTGATTACCGATTAGAAACACTTTACACACGTACGATTCTTCGTAAAGTCTCCTCGTTCTCGCCTGTAGTGGCTTATGTATACGCTATCTACGAACTCGAATCTAAGCTTCCCTTTACGCTAGCTGACTAT
Source organism: Caerostris extrusa (assembly GCA_021605095.1). NCBI lineage: Eukaryota > Metazoa > Arthropoda > Arachnida > Araneae > Araneidae > Caerostris > Caerostris extrusa. The sequence continues at coordinate 8,594 of BPLR01016227.1, read as the reverse complement.
TCAATATTACGCTGCTACTGGTACACGAGTTTGTATATTGAAAAAACTATATACTGTATCAGTATATTGAAAACAACTATTATTTCTAAAAAGCAATTCTGTTTAAAATATTAGCAGTTAGATTTTAATCGCCATAATTCCGAATAACTTTTTTTCATCCAAATTTAGTTTCCTTTTTTTTTTAAAAAAATATCGAATTTCTCATAATACATTAAAAGTAAACATCTCACAACATGATCGATAAATCGGAAATAAACCATTTCATAGGTTACGTTTATCACAGAAAGTGCTGCATAACTCGATATAATTTCCGACTTAACTTCTAAATGAAACACCTCCGTGAACACATAACTCGCAAAATTGAAATATTTAGTTTAATATTCGATTCGCGCACGAGTACGAGAACATGCACGAAAGAGAGTGATTTTGTTGGTCCTCTATTAAGTGCTGCGACATCCACTTGAAAATATATTAATATTTTCTGGAAAGCAATTATCCTTATCGAAATCTTGAATTCGAAATTCTTTCCTGGGGGCGAAAGAGGATGTTAAAATGCGCTTTCAAATCATAACTTCTCAAAACACCTGAAAGCACTCGCGGAGATTCTGGCAGCGGCTTGGAAATTGGAGCCTTTGCCACTGGAGACCGGGAATATTTGCTTCAAGAAATCTTCATTTGAAATGTGAGTATCTCGCTCCGTCCTGTTGAATCTGTTTGCATAAATTAAGATTACTGAAAAAAATAAAATGGAAAACGGGAATAGAAGGTGAAATGGAAAGAAAAGAATAAATTATTTATCTGATATTTGAGTGACAAAATGATCGCGTGTATCACATTTTAAGAAGTAGCATATATTATGAGATTTCCAAGGTAAAATGGAAAGATTTTTCTTTTATTCTTCAATTCCTATTACTATATCAAACTCTCCCTATATATATCTTGTTCAAATTTTCAATCGTTAATAAAATACATTTTATTTTATGCACTCAAGTTTAAATACATTTTTTTTAACTTGTAGTGGATGACACTGATGTTAATACAGTTTTTCAAATATTAATTCCGTAATTAAATTTAATTCACTAATTTTAGTTTTTTTTTCATTTTAGTTACATATATCTACCAATAGATGTCGCCAGATAAACTTAAAAAAATGAATGAAAATTATTTATAAAGGACTTTCTGCAATATAAAGGAAAAAAAGGAGGAATTGACTCAAATTTTTTTTTTTTTATATTACTTGGTTAATGTAAGCTTGTTAATTTTGACGCCCTTAAAGTTTCTAAATTTTCATAAACGTAGCTTGTGTTTCATTCACTTTATAGATACGCAAAGTAGATAATTTTGCTAATAAATTTGAAGAGGAAATTAGATAATTTCAATTATATGCTCACGTCCTGTTGAACCTGCTTGCATAAATTAAGATTACTGAAAAATATGAAAAAGGGGATAAAGATGAAATGGAAGGAAAAGAATAAACCACTGCCACTGGAACCGGGATTTGCGTCGCTTTGCTTCAGGAAATCTCCATTTGAAATGAGAGTATTTCGTTCAAATCCTGTTGAATCTGTTTGCATAAATTAAGATTACTGAAAAAAAAGGGAAAACGGACTAAAGGAAAAGAATAAACTATTTATCTAATATTTGAGTGATAAAATGATCGATTGTATCACATTTTTAACACGGAGCATATATTATGAGATTTTCAAGATTTTCATTTTTATTCTTCAATTCCTTCTATTAGCTCACAGTGTCCCTATATATATCTTGTTCTAATTTTCAATCGTTAACAAAATATTTTTATTCATCTACTCAGGCTCAAATATATATATTTTTAACTTGTAGTGGATGACATTTGATGTTAATAAAATTTTCAAATATTAACTCATTAATTAAATTAAATTAATTAATTTTATTTTTTTTACATTTAAGTTGCATGTATCTAATAATAGATGGCGTCAGATGTAAAATAAGCAAAATTTAAACTTTATTTGTAAAGGACGTTTCTGCAATAAATTAAAAAAAAAGGAGAAATTGACTTTTTTTTATATATGTCTTGTTTAAGGTAAAATTGTTAATTTTGACATTCAGCTTTAACTCCAGCAAATGCTTCCAACTTTTCCTAAACGTTGCTTATGTTTCATTCACTTTATGGATACACCCACTATATAATTTGTTAGCATAATTAAAGAGGAAATTAGATAATTTCAATAGTTCGCTCAAGTCCTGTTGAATCTGTTTACATAAATTAAGATTACTGAAAAAAAATGGAAAAAAGAAGTGGAAGGAAAGTAATAAATTATTTATCTAGTATTTAGGTGATAAAGTGATCGATTATATAACGTTTTGTAGAAGGATTGCATACGTAACTACCAGCTTATGCCTCATATGTAGCGTAGCTTATGCCTCATATGAAGCGTAGCTTATGTCTCATCCACTGTATAGATACACCCACAACATAATTTGTTAACAAAAGTGAAGATGAAGTTTGATAATTTCAATTTAAATGAAAAAATTTTAATACGAAAAATAAATATGTAGATATAACAAATTAGCTTAACCCAAAGTTGTTACTTGGTATTTTATAATTATATATGAACTTGGACATCGGTATGCTCTTCATCTCCCACTTAAGTGGTTAACTATGTCGTGAATAGGTCACTGACAGATGATGATGAGAGAATTTATCAAATTTTGCATACGGCCTGATGGCCAATTGGCTAGCCTCTCTATTTTTGTGCCACAGATATCAGGTTTGGATCGTAGCAGTGGCATTCATGTTTGTTAGTGGTTCGGAATTCACGTTAAATTGTATATTCCGGCCTAATTGTCCAAAGTATGTAAAAAAAAAATATGACATCAGAGCGACCAACAAACTAAACCTCAAGTTTAAAGCTGCTTGATAACCAATTGGCCAGAGCTCTGGGCTTTGATACCACAGAGCTTTAAAGATTGAACCGTGGCAGTGACATGGTGTTTGTTACTGTTTCAGAATTCAAGCTGAACTGTAGCCCAATTAGTCTAAAGTGTACAAAAGCGCACTTTGCAATTTTTTTTTTTTTTTTTGTATAGGAAAACACCCAGAGATCTCCTACCAGGAAGCCTGACTATCGATTAGAGACGCCATACACACATGCCATTTTTTATAGAGTCACCTCATTTTTATTAATTAATTAAAGTAGGCTTCTGTAAACGCCAGCAAAGAACTCGAATCTGAGCTACTCTGCACGCTAGCTACCTAAGATGCGAATGGGACACGAGTTCGATACCAGTATAATGAAAACAACTATCATTTCTAAAACGGAACTCTGATTAAATTATTAGCAGTTTAATTTTAATCGACTTAATTCTGAATAACCTCTTTTTATACAAATTCAATTTCCTTTATAAAAAAATATCGAATTTCTCAAAATACATTAAAAGTAAACATCTCCCAAACGCGATCGATAAATCGGAAATAAACACATTTCAAATGTTATGTTTATCACGGAAAATGCTGCATACAGCGATATAATTTCCGACTTAACTCTAAATGAAACATCTCCGTGAAAACATAACTCACAAAATTGAAATGTCTAGTTTAATATTCGATTCACGCGCGAAGAGAGAACACTCACGAAAGAGAGAGAGATTTTGTTGGTCCTTTATTAAGTGCTGCGACATCCGCTTGAAAATATATGAATATTTTCTGGAAAGCAATTATCCTTATCGAAATCTTGAATTCGAAATTCTTTCCTGGGGGCGAAAGAGGATGTTAAAATGCGCTTTCAAATCATAACTTCTCAAAACACCTGAAAGCACTCGGGGAGATTGTGGCAGCGGCTTGAAAATTGAAGCCTTTGCCACTGTAGACCTTGAATATTTGCTTCAGGAAATCTTCATTTGAAATGCGAGTAACTCGCTGGCGTCCTGTGGAATTTGTTTGCATAAATTAAGATTATTGAGGGAAAAAAATGGAAAACGGGAATAGAAGGTGAAATGGAAGGAAAAAAAATATATTATTTATCTAATATTTGAGTAATAAAATGATCGATTGTGTCACATTTTAACAAGGAGCATATATTATGAGATTTCAAGAGAAGATGGAAAGATTTTTCTTTTTATATAAAGTCAGCATGTTAATCTTGACGTGTTTAATTGTAGCAAATGTTTCTAAATTTTCATAAACGTAACTTGTGTTTCATTCACTATATAGATACACTCACTAGATAATTTGTTAACAAAAGTGAAGAGGAGGTTTGATAGTTTCAGGGGAAATGAAAAAATTTGAGTACGAAAAATAAATATAATAAATTAGCTTAACCCAAAGTTGTTATATGTTGTTGTTATTTTCTGTTTCATAAATGGACCATTTCGATTTAGATTAGATCATTTTAGATAGATTAGAGTAGATGAGATTATGAATAGATTTTATTATTTATATTAATATTTTGTAATTTTCTTAAAAATAACAAAGAATTTTAAAAACGATTCTAAAAATGAATTTTAAATTTATACAGGATAGAGAAAATTCAATCAATTCAATAAATCGTATAGGATTAATAATAATCATAGAAAAGTTTACAGATTTTACTACAGGAAACGTAATGAAAGCGCCAAAAATAGTGCCAAATATCCAATTGGACAGTTTTAATGAATGCAACTTAATTATAAAAAACCGAATGCAAAGTTATCTGATAGAGTAATATAGAAATGAAGGAGATGGGACATTTCATTTTAGAACTTATTTCCATGACGTTTTGAATAGTCTACATAGCTTAAATTTATAAAACAATTAAAGTAAGTTGGTAAGTTACCAAAATGAAAGTTTAGGAATTTAAGTCAGTATCAAAATCCGACAAACCAGTTGAGAGAAATATTTGAGTACAGCGCATATTCTAAAACATGGCCCCTAAACCACTTCTTTTAAATTGAGATGGCACGACGAACCACATAAGTTGTAATAGTAGCCCCAAAATTCTTAAGCTTACGAAGATAAATAAAACTTAAAAGTTTGAATACAACCCTATAAAAAATCACTTTTATTATTTTAAAATTCTGGCACTTTCAACATGAAGTACTTCACTACTACAAGGGTTTACATGTAGTATATTGAGCATTAACCAAATGAGCTCATCTATTACACTACATTCCGCAACTCCGTGTCCTTATCTCCAAATAGGATACGAAGGCTTTATTATTAATGGATTTTTCACCAATTTCCGCTATAAGATGGGAACTAAAATCATATTCGCTGGACCTTAGTCAATCAAAAACGAAGTGTGTAGGAGGTAAAGCTCCGATTGGTTAGCAATCTACAACATGAGATTTTAACATCCGGTGAAACCCCTCATATGGGACCAGATAGCCTAGTGGCTAGCGTTCTGGTGCTCGTGCTCAGGCTCCAGGTTCGAGTCCCAACCTGTGCTATGAATATTTGTAGTGGTTCGGAATCCACTTTAAACCGTAGGTCCCCGATCTAATGTGACTGTTCAGCGTTGGGCGTAGGGCTGACTACCCCACCCTGTAAGAAACATCTCCTGTCTCGAAATCTACCAATAAGCAGATGGTCTTGGCCCATCAAGAAGCTGTTGCGCCATTGAAGAAGAAACCGTTCGTGTAGACTTTTTCCATGGTAGAAATAGATGAAATTTTCTATTCGGTTGTATTTATCGGGTTTCGAACGAAACTCTTCAAATTCAAAATTGGGCTTATCTACCAATATTATTTTCATCGTAAAATATTAAATTCTACTTAAGTAAAAAAATTCTTTCCATTATTTCCTGTTGAAGCTACTGCAAATATTCGAAACAATGTTCTATTTTAGATTATTTCTATGATAAAAAAACCCGCCTATTCTGTTGACCATCCGAGTCCCTATTTGCGTTGTGTCCCTTTGATATTGTAGTCACGAAACATATTTTCGGCCCTTCTATGCAAAGAGCCCATTCCCTTTGCAGGATATAAAAGTTTGGAAACATGAAACACAGAGAGAGAAGCGCCAACAGAGAAAGAAGAGAGCTTCTTTGAATCTTAAGTAACGCACGTGTTGGGCTGTTTTGTTTCACTTCACGATTCAAATAAAGAGTACATTCTGCGGAATATTTGTTTTCAAATTATGGCTGCGAGCTCATTCGCCATAGCCGCCTTTCGGATTTACGAGGATTTTTTTTTTTTTTTTGTGTCTTACAGAGACGAACAACAAACAAAAAGAATGCATCTCTTGTGAAAATGGAAATTTTTTATATTGTATGGAAAGATACTTATGTTAAAAGCTAACATGTATCTTTAAAAGTAAATTGGAATTAAATTCCATGAAAATGTCATAATTTAAAATTCTAATTTGTATTCTGCTATTTGTATATTACTTTCTAAATGTTTAAGCCAGGGGTGGCCAACCCAAATGATCTTGCGGGTCACTTTGGAAATGCATCCCAACTCAGCGGGCAACATATAAAATTATATATACCATATTAGATTTAGCCCCCCTCCCCTATTGGATAATTTGGAGTGAAAAATTGAAACACAATGAGTTATTAATATTATGTTTACTATTATTCTTACATGTAAACATAGACAATATAATAATAATAATGATACTAAACACACACTGTAAAAAGAAATATATACCACACTGTATAGAAATAATAAAGAAATATAAAAAATACATAAATATAAATGAAATCATTAAAAAATATTTATTTTACTAGTGCGATATTTTTTCCTCCCTCTTTCACTAGCCTTTTGCAAATCGATCTCAATTTGGGTATTTGCACACCGTAATGGGTTTTGCAGGTTAGCATCCGTTAGGTTTGAGCATGTTTTTGTGTTTGGACAATTTCAAGGGAAAGAGAAATAAAAGAAAAAAAAAAAATACAGATTCACAGGTGTTAGTTGAACCAAAGGCCTAGCAACTTTTGTGCCAGATTTCTCAAATTGGAAAATTTCTCTATATATATATCAATCATATATCATATCAGTCATATATTATGTCTTAGATATTGGTAGATATTGACAATATGTCATATATTTGCAAGAATATTATTTTAAAATCAAAGTTAATTTTCTCGTAATTTCGACAGTAATTTTTTCAATATATGGATGTCCAAAAAGTATTTTTTAATACTTTGGTCATTATAAAATAAATATATTTTTAAAAAGTGTGATAAATCTCTTAGAGCCACGGGTTGGCCACCCCTGGTTTAATAAAAAAAAATTATCACTTGATCAAAATTTGCAAAAAAAAAAAGAAAAAAAAATTCCCGGAATTAAATCTGTAACGAGACTGTTCCCATATCACGTACTTCAAAACATTTTTGTAAATTTCACATTTTAGACTGTTATATTATGCTGTGATTAATCATTACTAGCTGTATATTTTTAACATTTATCTCATTTTATAACATAGGGGGTCGGATTGACCATTCGCACCATTTCAACAATGCACACACCGTGCGCTGAGTGGACACCTTGCCTTCGAGGATGCTGTCATCGCTGCACTAGAATGACCAGATCGAGATGACACATTGATGGTTGTCACATCGGGACCACTCCCATGTGTTTGCATTCGGAGGTTACCCCAAGAGAGGCAATCTATTTTTGGTGAGCTAAATCTTTCAAGATTCAGTAAAAACTGTAAATTTTGCATGTTTTTAAAATCATTCTGAATACTTAATTTTTAATCAGGAAACAACAGAATTTTGTTATGTAGGTAAGTTGATAAGTTCATAACTAGAAATGACTCAGATCGTATTTGTTTGTTGTCACTGTCATTTCTTTTTGCACAATTTGCTGATTTCAAATTCTTGACCTACAGTTTAATGTGGATCTGAACCACTAACAAACATTCATGCCACCGTGTTAGGTTTCCGAATCTAGCCTTTGGTACCAATTGCCACCACTACTACTACACTACACTACACCACACTACATCACTGCACCCAGAGCTGACTTTGCCCCTTTAATAGCTTGGGAATGATGTGGATGAGAAATCTGATTGCCCTGTGACGCTCTTACAGTCGTATGAGACCGACTTGCAGCTTAAAAGTGGATTCCGAACCATTACTAATCGCTAGCCACTTTCGGTCATCAGGCCCCAAGTATTTGTGTACCAACGACCAGGAAAAACGTGCTCAGCCCTGGGCCTCGCCGTACCTAGATCGTAGAGATAAACTCATGCATGCCATATATTCTACCTCTTTGCCTTAAGGGCGCTACTTTATTTTTTCATTTTGTAATGAAATATTACTAGGCGGTAATCATGACGAAATATTTTATTATCATTCACATTGCTTTCATTTATTGAGTAACAAAAAGTGAAATGATATTCTGATATGAGTTCGTGTGACGGGCTTTACAGTGAGGAAAGAAAGAGTTGTCCGGTAAAACAGATTCAATCTTGTTCGAGCATCACGTGAAACTTCTCACTTTAAAATGAACTCTAATGTACCAAGTGATTTCTAATTATGTGTGTTACCAAGACTTCAGCGAAGCTGCCGCAAATATATCAAACGACATCCCTCTTGTACTTTCTTTGTCTCGAACCAACTAGCCTGGCTTCCAGAACGTAAATAGATTTACATCGAGCGCACTTTGCTTAAAATAATGTCTGCAAATCA